>JAVJIF010007385.1:0-202475 GCA_038442645.1 Agave tequilana | reverse complement strand
CTTCGATTTAAATTTAGCGCAATTCTTGAAATGGTATCTAATTCTGATATCCATCTTTTCAAGTTGGATGGTGTGCTGAAAGGATTTACTATAGAAATCAATAATGACTTCAAATCTAAGACATTGAATGATCAATTATCGCAGACTGAAACTAATGTTTGGTCTAGTGCTTCAGTGGTGGTATTGAGAGACGGTGAAGAAATAACAATACACGATCCTCTTGGTTCCGTGGCTACAAAGGGAGGCCCAAAAGTGTATCCAGGATAAAAGTCTGAATTTAAAGATTTTCTATCACAGAAGGAGGTGAGTACGTAAAATGAAAACTGTCAATAATTGGGCCATTACAGAACTGGTTGTTCATTATTAGTATGACATTTTTTCTAATTATGTCATATGCATTTTAATTTGCTGTTTCAAATATTTACATAATTTTGTTCATTATTTTTGCTATGCATGTAGTTCTCATTATCATATGCATTGATTATTTTATTTTTTTATTTACAAGAGGAATAAATCAGACTATAGCAACCGAGAAGGAAGCAAGAGTGATTTTATTAAGAATATTTTGAAATGAATTGTATCGTGTGGAATTCATATAAATGACATATTTTGCTTTAATCACAGTACAATTTAATTCTTTTCACGAAACTTTCTGTACCGATTCTCTATCGTTTTGTGAGGAATGCGACCAAGGTCGTAGTATAAATGTAGAAAGGATATACTGAACTGCGAGATCGCAGTTCACTAAATATTTAATATATTTATTCTTCACTGCACCTTTTCTCGAAGTTTTAATACATTAAGAACTTATCATTATTGTTACAAATTGATTATAGTCGCAGTTTTTTTAATTTTGTTTGAAGATAATGAAACTTACTGTTTTTTAGAGTACTGCGGATCATGATCGCAATATCGACTGTCGATGCATTCCACTTTTGAACTGCGACCATGATCACAGCTTTTAACTTAATTCATATACTGCGAGACCAAAGAGTGTTTTGTCAGGATTGCGATCATTGTCGAGTTTCTTATATCATGGTAGTTCATCACATTTTCTGTTACACACAGCGATCATATTCAAAGTTTGGGTGGGGATGCGACCTCAGTCGGTGTTTTTACTGATATAGTATATTTAACTGGAGTTTTTTATTAACACTGCGACTACGGTCGCGATATCAATTATAAATATAGTTAAGTATGGACAGTGACATAGTCGCAATTTTTTATATGATAGGATAATTTAACTGAAGACTGTGACCATATTTAACTTGATACGATATATTTCAACTCATCTTTTCGATTTTTTGAATCATTTTAATTAACTTTTGTATCAGAAAATTTTGACTTATTTTAATGTCTGCGACTAGAGTCACTGTATTATATAATTTAATATATTATTATTTAATGTGACCCTTGGTCGCAGTCTGGATCCAAAATGAGAATTTTTCCCGTAAAAACAGAGAGTGTGACCATAGTTAACTTCTTAATAAAAAATTTATATATTTTTGTAATAAATGATTATATTTCTCATTGTATGATGACATAAATTGCAGCAATATGTTAATGTCTGCGACTATTTATAAAACCATTCAAAGATCATTGGAATTAAAAAATATTGAGGATACATATTTTGTAAATGTATTTAAAAAAACATGAAAGTAAAATTTAAGAACAAAGAATATTCTATTTATTTCCTAATCTGGTCAGGAAGAGACCTTACAAAAAAGGACATTAAAATTCCTAGAAAGAAGATAAAATGAAGATGATTTGAAAATAACAGAAAATCCTAGTCGTCCTCATCATCACAATCATAATCGTAATCGCCTTTTTTCCTTCTCCTTATCTTCTTCTGTCTCGCTTTCGTCCTCTTCATCCTTCGCGATCCCCTCGCTCTCCTGGCTTTCTCACTCTTTTGGAGGTTACATCATTTTATCCATAAACTCCCAGAATGGATTGTCTGTATCGAGCTCTTCCTCCAACCCATATCGAGAGGACATATCAGAATAAATCTCACAATCACCATTAGAGGAATTGCTTCATTCAGGGGAAGAAGGTAGGGAAGACATGTTTCAATAGTAAAATTCTTAGGAAGTTAAAAAACAAATTAAGACGATTGATTTTAGAAACAAGATCTTTAATATATAATACTTATTGGAAGTCCAAAATGCTAATACTCTCAAACATGAACAGTACGAATAACTATTACAGGTGACATTGAGATTTCAAACCTGAATTAAAAAATAATTAATTATTTAATTGAATCATTTATAGCGGGAGGACCCCAAGACTAATTTCTTTCAGTTTATTATGACATGAATTATAAATTAACTGTTATTGACATTTTTCTTTTGGATTTTTAATTTTACTAAGTTTAATCACTTTTACTGTATCTTTATTAAAATTTTCTATTGTTTATTGAGATATTTAATTTTACTAAGTTTAATTACTTTACTGTATTTCTATTAAAATTTCCTATTATTTATTGGAGACTGTGACCATGGTCGCAGCATCGTGGTATAAAGGATTTTATTGCATGAGACTTGGATCGCATTTAAGCACTGCGACTTGGTTTATTGATGACTGCGATACAATATACAATAAATAAGAACTGCAATCATGGTCGCAAACCTAATTTAGTTTTAGAAAATGCGATTATGATCGCAGTACTAAATAGACCAATTTTTATGTACTTTATGTGTACTGTATGCTATATCAATATAAGAGACTGTGACCATGATCGCAGTGCTTACTGAGAGCAATTTTTTATATATTATATGTGTACTGCGACCTTTGTTGCACTTTTGATAGACAATGCGATCGGTTTGAATAAATAATATCTGATTTATAAATAACTGCGACTACAGTCACAGTCTTGTTACCAGTGCAAAATATGTACAAAAATCAGCTGAATTATTGTCCAACAGATCTGCTTTATAAATATATATTTTTTTTATAAATAATTGCAGTCATTTCGTAGTCCTCATACCATTGCAAAAAATGTAAAAAAATTCATTAAACAATATATTTATTAATTTTTGCAAAGTGTTCATTTATAATACAAAAAATCATTGCATGTCAATCTTCAAATAGCATTTTTTTTAATCTTTTAGTTTCTTCATCCAATTTTTTTCTTCTCTGCGAGTAACATGTATGCAAGTTCACCTCTCAACTTCTGTACAGCTACATCAGTTACAACGTCAACTGCCAAAGGATCACCAAATGTTATACTCTCGATGTATTTGCATACATATACAATGCAATCCACACTGTAGAGATATGAAAAATAATTAAATTTGAGATTTTTTTAACTAAAAAATAAGAAATGAAAATTGATAAATTTTATAAATTAAAACTTACCTCTTAGCCTATTGGGGACATTTTACCTACTTTATGTAATATTTCTTCATCTTTTTATTGAAATCATGTTCAAATATATGTAACAGTCTTTCTTTCTGTATTTACAAAAGTAAAAAAAACATTCATTTTAATGCATTTGAATCAAAAATAAAGAAAACTATATGATCAAGATTGAGTTACCATTATTCTGATATCAGATTGGTACAGTTTTAAGATGCTGCTTGGTTTTTCGCAGCAACACAAAGAGTTATAAATATCCACTCTTGTGTTTGCTAGTCGAAAACCCATATGGTCCAGTGGAATCCAGTATCATCAACACTGTGTTTATAATTGATCAGGAAAACATAGATTGTGTATCACTATTCCACTCTTTTAGTTTCTTTTTTTATGAAAAATTCTTCAAAATCACTTCTTTTAGATACAACACCATGCTATCAAAAATATACCAAACAAACATTAAACGATTAAAATATAGGCTACAAGGAATATAATGCATTATTAGTATGAAAATCTCTTTCTCTGAATATCATGTCATTGAATTATTACTATACTGCAACTAAGGTCGTAATCCTATTTATGCATGATGACAAAAAAGAACTATGACCAAAGTCGTAGTTTCTCATTAAAGGTCACATTTTGACAGATTATAATTTTTGTTAAGAAAAAAATGAAAGAAGGAAAATAAGAATTACCCATTGCAACGGTCACTTTTTGACTGCTAGAGATTGTGACACGTATCGATCTAGCCTTAAAGGGATGCACGATGCGTGACCACCTCCAGAACACCTAATCTAGAGTCTTCATCCAATTTGAATTCTAAGCGGTTCGGGTAATTAGAAGAATAGGTAATCCGTTATAGAGATCTCCACCTCTAAGCCGAATCCTCATTCAAACGGGATAGTTACCTTCGGAGCGGTCGTTCTCATCTACAGCCAAACACATACCACCAAATAAAGATATACTCTCTCTTTATCGATTCAAATCAGGGCATTCAGCTCAACCGCTATCAAGAAAGGAACTTAAGTGTTCAAACTGAGCAGAACTCCCTAACCTTATATGTTTGATATGGCCTTATAAATAATAGATCTCTTCCAACCACCAGGGTGATATTCATTCAATCCAGAAACCTTAGCATGCTAAGAGAACCCCATTGTAATCACCATTGTTATAATAATTCTTCTCCCCCTCTCAGTGATTTTTTTTCCCTTTCAGGTTTTCACGTAATTTTCTGTGTTTGCATTGGCTTTTCTGTGATTTGATTATGCCCACTCTATTATTTTGATGTATGGATTAATTTTTTGGAATGATCACTGCACCATACTTCGCTTCAAAAGAATAAGCTTTTCATACCACCCTTATTTTCCAGATGCTTCATTTAAAAAATGATAACATTGGCATCCATATCTTTCTTGAATAATAGATCCTCTATATTATTTTCACCAATATCTATTACATTATCTGAATCATAATATGCAATAACACTTCAAATAACAATATTTTAGAGTTAATAATATGAATTAAGTATTGTATAATTAAGAATTTGATGATTAATAACTACGACCTTGGTCACAGTTATATCAATTTGAACATTTTTTACAGAAGTTAGAAAGAAATTGTAAAAAAAAATTCTCTAACTCAGAGGTGGCTATGTCAAAAAATTCTTGATGAGTGCTTGTTTTTGTGGCTCCAGACATTTGTACAGAATACTTTCATTTAAATCTTTGAATCTTAACTGAATGTTGTCTTTTTTTGCTGTGTCGAAGTCAGGGTAAGTAATTTCTGCCTGAGCCTATAGAATTGTCTCCTTACTGATTTCTTCATCTATTTTGGGTGAACAAAGTCGGAGTCATCACAGTCTCTTTTGGCATGCTTGCGTTCTTTGACTCCCTCTCTATAGAACCTTTGGAGACATCCACGTACTTTTCTTTAAAATCTTCTTCTTTTTCCACAATGGGAGATTGTTCTTTACTTTAAAGCTCTGAAGCTTTGTCTTTCTGGATATTAAGTATTTATCAAGTTAAGTTTAAAGTATAACTTGAAAAATCAGCGCCTCTAATACTTATTTCATATTTTCCTTGCATAATGTCCTCCTCGTCCTTCCTTCTCTTCTCTCTATCATTTGTTCCTTCTCCTTTATCCTCTTATCCATTTCCTCTACCTCCTCTTCCTTTCTCCTCTTGCTCCTTCTTCCTCTTCTCCTTCTCCTGCCCCTCTTCGCCACCTCTTCCTTCCTTTTCTCCTTCTCCTGCTCCTCCATCTTCTTCTTCCTCTTATGCTCCTTTTTCTTCCTCCTCTTCTCTTATCTTGCTCCTTAATTAGTCTCTAATTTTGCATAATTTTCATCACATTTTCATATTTATTTCACGTAAATTTTGCTAATAAAATCTTGCTTGCTTGATCCTAGGTCTATGGTGTGCAAATGAAGAAGAAGACCTAAATCACCCTTTAATTAGTGATTAAGAGCCTACCAAGTAGCCATTGACTTTAGAGTGAAGATTTTGTCAGCCCAAGGCATCAAATCTAAAATCCAGGAGTCAGGTGGATAGAAGACAGACTGGGCGGCGCACTACCCAAAACTGGGCGCGCGACGCCCTGCCTGGGCCGCAGAAACGCGTACGCTTTGGGCGCTTTGGGCGCGCGCGCTTCCGCGGGGCATCAAAGCGTTTTCGCGGCCCTTTGGGCGCGCGCGCTTACGCTTTGGGCCACGTGCTTCCCACGTGGCCCCCTTTCTCCTGGTGCCTATAAATACCCCCTGGGGTCTTCAGTTTGAGCAGATCCAGAGTTAGAGCATATTTTTACAATCTTGTTTTTAGGTTTGTAGTAGTTGTTGTTGTTGTTCTTCTACTTTTAAGTTTTAACCATTAGAGTGAAAGAAAGAGAGTGTGTAAAGTGTTGTATTTGAAGGGTGACAAGATAATACAAGTACTACTTCTCTTCCTTCTTTCCAATTTACTTGTTTTTACCATTTACTTTTACTTCTTTGTTGTAGTGTAACTTCTTCTTCTTCACCATAGTGTAACTTCCTCTCTTTAACTTTTCTTTCTTTTGTTTTCTTGTAGTGTAACTCCCTCTCTCCACTTCTTTTCCTTTGTTGTTTCTTTTACTTTTATGGCTAACTAACTTTTCATTAGCATTGCTAACTAACTACTAACCCACTAATTTTTAACACTTGATTGATACCCAAATGAGTCAATAGTGTCAAATAAGCCTTGTGCAAAAAAGAGCTATGACAACTTAAGACGAGGGTTCCAACTCTAATTTACCTACAAGTATTTACTTTCTTATACTTCATGCTTAATGAGTTTTGATGATTTATGAGTTGTGTACTTTACTTGTTATTGTAAGTTAAAGACTTTTCCTTTTAACTTCGCCGATACCAATAGTGCACTCGAGTCTTCTCTTATTCTCGCCTTCTATTGGATCTTGATACGGGAATGTCCGAGTTTTTTCCGTGTAAGGCTAAGTTTTAGGATGAACTTTCACTCGATTTCCACGTGAATAGTTCCAATACAAAAGGGTTGTGTTCGCCTATGATCCATCATGAGGCTATCTTTCAAAAGTTAGAAAATAGTGGGAGCACTTAGTAGAAAGTTAGCCATGCATTTTTACAACTAAGAAAAAAATCACTTTACAAACCACCAAAACATTTCCCAACAATTTTTCAAACAACTTGTTTTCACTTTTCAATTCTTTATTTGGACACAAAGAACTTTCTTTCTTCTTGAACTTTGAAACCGCATCAAGCTTCCATCGCTCTCCCTCCTTGTGGATACGACCCGTATAGCCATTCGCTACTATGGAAGAATCGCAAAAGCAGTAATATCAACCCATACTTCCTTCTCTTATTTTAGTACTTGCTTTTTGCCGATTAAATTTTGGCGCCGTTGCCGGGGAGGGAACGGCTTTATTGTTCACTACTAAAGATTGTTCTTTTTGTGTGTCGGAGAAGTACCAAGGAGCTCACTATCGCGGGAAGCAAAAGAGGTGGCCAAGGACATTGCGCGAGGACTCATTTGCCCTCGGAAAAATTTGTGTAAAAGCGAGTTTTTCCGATTGAAGTACTAACAAACTCGTTTGTAGGGTTGCCGAAAGCCGCTAAAAAAAATTGCTTTCTAAATTTTTAGTTTCCTTGGATGCTTCACCTTATGCATGTGTAATAAATTCAATAGAAATCCACTTGTTACTTAATTGGAATTTGGACTAGACCTTTGCATATAGGGTACGTGTCTATTTCAATTCATTTCAATTTCTGTTGAAGAGTGCTGGAGAAAAGGTACGTGTGCATTCATATAGAATAGGACCAACATCTTGAAGTGATTTACCGCTTTGAGTGTTACTTTATTGTGAATAAACTGTACACTTGTACAATTGATATTAAGGGCAAAACCCAAATAAACAAGATAAGGTGGGGATTTCATCACCCTTCCTTAGCCCAAAAACCATCTCCAAGTGCGCTCACAGTTTCCAAGCCTTAACTAAAAATCAATAGACGTTGGCCCTAGGGACATCTCGGACTCACTAAGAGATTAACCGAGGTTGAAAATTGTAAGAACTATACTCCTGCAAAATCGGTGTCTAAGGAAAGTGGATTGAGAGGTAAAGCCTCGAAAGCTCCGTGGTTTGGCGTAATTAGGCCGTGGCTCCGCCCGGATACCTCCCCCCAAGCTTTGCCCTTTCCTAGCCGATTAGCTTGTAGTCGAGTTCCTGCAACAACCTTCCCCGGAGAATCGACCGGTTAGGAGTCGTCTAGTCTAGGTACCTTAGACTAAGGCTTGTGGTTATTTTTCTTTCTTTTGTTTGTTTTAAGTTCTTTTTCGATTGTTTGTTGTCTTCACGTTGTTTGTGGTGTGCTGCATGCAAGAGTGGGTGAGAGATCCGTCAACTTCCAGATTAACAAGAAACACTTCTCTACCCTTGCATCCAATCCAGAATCGGTGATGGCTCACTTCAAGATAGATTTTACCCAATCAGAACTTCACTTTCATCTTGCATAAAACTTCCTGAAGAAAATGACAATAATTTTGAGTTAAAACCCCAATTTATTAACACTCTTCCCAAATTTTATGGTTTAGAATCAGAGGACGCATACTTCTTTATTAGGGAATTTGAAGAAGTATGCCTCATGATGCATATACCACAGCTAGGAGACGATGCCGTTAGGTTACGTTTCATCCCTTTTTCCCTAAAAGACCTAGCTAAGAAATGGTTGTACAGCTTGACAGTAGATTCAGTCATGACCTGGGATGATTTCGTCAAGGCGTTCTTGAAGAAATTCTACCCAATTCACAAAATTGCCCTCATTAGGAAGAACATCATGCAGTTTCGGTAAGAACCGAACGAACCATTTTGGAGATACTTTAAGCGATTCAAAGATCTCCTAGCTCAGTGCCCTCACATGGCGTGGAGAAATGGCATCAGTGCCAGATTCTCTACGATGGTCTAGACTATCAAACAAAAACCCTTTTAGAGACCATGTGTCAGGGAGGGTTCTTGCAGAAGGATGAGAATCAGGGTTGGGATTTGTTTGAGGATTTAGCTGAGAAAACCCTGCAATGGGAGCCAGCCTCAGAGAAACCTAGGAATTCACAATCTATAGCTTCAAGAGGAGGGCTCCTATCTCTAAAATCATCCATAGCCGCCGAGGCTAAGATTGCTACCATAATGAGAAGGATAGAGGCTCTGGAAACAAAAGAGCCTGCCAGTGTCAACCAGATCAACCCACCACTAATTCACAATCCGGGTTGTTCATATTGTCAGCCACCAAACTATATTTTTGAAGAGTGCCCCGTTTTTCATGCCCAGCAAGTGCGGAACACCTGAACGCGGCTTACTCACGGCCGTCTCACAACCCCTACTCACAGACCTACAATCCCGGCTGGAGAAATCACCCCAATTTCTCCTAGGCCCAAAACAATCCTCCCAGGCCTAATTTTTCCAACAACTTTCACCATCCTACTCCACCAACTTTTCCCAGTCAAGCCCAGCTTCCTCCTCCCAAGGCTCACCAATGGAAAAGAAAATCAGTAAATTGGAGGAGAGCATAGAGGCTTTCATAAAGTCCCAAGCTGCTTTCATGCAGAACCAGGGACAAACTCTGAACAGTCATTCACAGGCCATATCGAGATTGGAAATGTAGATGAGCCAGTTAGCTAGCTCTCTAAGTGAAAGAACAAAAGGTACTTTGTCTAGTCAGCCATTAGTTAACCCAAAAACCTCCAATCAAGCATATGAAATTCAGGTTCCATCAATTAACCAGTGCAATGCTGTTCACACACTACGATCTGGAAAGAAGGTAGACAACTAGGTCTACCAACAGAAAAGTCCAGTCCATCCTGATCCCACTCCAGCCTCCACCTCTGCTAGTTCCTCCCAATCCGCCCCACAAACATCTGACGAGGACATAGCTGCTGAACAAGTTCATAAGCCTGTAGACCTTTTCCTAATAGGCTTAAGAACAACAATAAGAATATGCACATGGAGAAAATGTTAGAGATGTTCAACTAGGTCAAATTGAATGTGCCATTTCTTGACGCTATCCAACAAGTCCCAGCTTATGCCAAATTTCTTAAGGATATGTGTATAAAGAAGAGAAAGACCATGTGCCCAAGAAAGTTTTCTTGGCCACTAATATAAGCGGAATTCTGTCTAGTCCTATTCTAGTGAAATACAAGGATTCCGGATGTCTCACTATTTCCTGCACCATAGGACAGACCGAAATCAGTAGAGCACTTCTTGACCTGGAGTAAGTATCAACTTGCTACCTCTCTTAGTATACCAGCAACTTGGGTTGGGTGAGCTAAGCCCAACTCGAGTCACCATTTAGCTAGCTGGCCGATCTGTGAAGATCTCGAAGGGAGAAATCACAGACGTCCTTATCCGGGTCGGGGATTTCATTTACCTCGTTGACTTCATTGTGCTTGAGACCCAACCTGTGTCCAATCTTAGGTCTCAAACTCCCGTCATCTTAGGGCGCCCATTCCTTGCTACAGCCAATGCCATAATCAACTGTAGGAACGGGTCCATGCGATTGACTTTTGGAGACATGACGAAGGAAGTCAATGTCTTCAATCTTGGAAGACAACCTAGGGATGTCAATGATCAGACGTTTGAGGTCAATTTTATTGAAACCTGACCAGTGAGCAAGAAGAAAGTTTGGAGACAGAAACTGAGACAGAGTTTGATCTGGAGGCTAAGGATTTTAATCTAGACCAGATCGTAAATTCAGCAGTGGATTGGGCGTCAAACCCAGGTGTACCCCATCCTAGGATTGAAAGCCCAGAGATTGCCTCCAATGAAGCAACACCTTCCCTAGAGCTTAAAGCCTTGCCTGAACACCTCAAGTACGCCTACCTGGGCGGCAAGGACACATTACCAGTCATCATAGCATCACACCTGACTGAGCAACAAGAGGACAGCTGTAACACCCCGCTCCCGGAATACGTACTTAGTTACGTATTCAGATTTCTCAATCGTATTTTTTTGATTTACTTCCTATATTTGTTTTGTATTATGAATTATTTATATGATCGTTTTACCTTGGATCCGGATTCGTGGACTCAGATTCGGCCCTAGTCTGAACCTGGGACGCGATCTCAGGTTATTACTCGATTTGGTCTTTTCGCTATTCTGATTTGACCGACTTTAATTTTAAACATCATTTTCCAATATTTTAGATTTTTCATGATTTTCTGGAATTTTTCTGAATTAAATTGAAAATCTTCAAACCGGTGTCGACCAGTACCACTGACTGATTCTCAGATTTTTAATTTACAAACGGAGTTGGATTTTAAGAAACGGCTTTCCTGTAACTTCTTAAATCATATTTTCTATCTAAATACTTTTTCTAAGAATTTTCTGAATTTATCAAAATTTCACTGGATTGGGTGTCGGCCAGTATCACTGGTTGATTCCCAAAATTTTAGTTTACAATTGGAATCAATTTCTGAATTCCACTTTCATATTACTTCTTAGAATTATATTTTCTCTTTTCAGGCATTTTCTGGGATTTTTTTAGATTTTATAAAAATTCGGCCGACCCGGAATAGACCGGTATTGACGGTTGACTTCAAGATTTTTATTTTAAAAATGGGATTGAATTTCTAAAAACCGATTTCACCAAAAATTTTTATATAATATTTATTATTTTTGAGAATTTTTGGGAAGCTTTCCAAGCTACTTTATTTTTTTAGACTTTTCCGGAGTTTTCGGTGTTTTCCCAGATACCGGAATAGTACCCAGATATTTTTTCACTTTTCTCTCTCCTCGCTAGACGCGAGTTTCACCAACTTAGGATTCTGCATTTAATGCAGAGATCCTCTCCATACTGTATTTAATGCATTTCAGATCAACTCCAATCAAGTCATTATGACTGTTGTCCTTTTGTTAAACGCGGTGTTCGCGTTTTTCCCAAACGCGAGTTTTCATCCTCGCGTCTGGGCAATTGCCAGACGTGAGTCCTTGTGCATGGGGACGCAACCTTTTCAATTTGCAAGAGACGCAAGTCTCATTGCATGTAAGAAATCCCAATGGCAACTTGTAATATTTCCAAACTTTTCATATATATATATACACCCCCACTCCTTCTCTCTCTTTCATTTCTCTTCTTCTTCTTCATTTTGTAGCCAACAGAGAAGCCTCCAGCAGCCCTATTGGTGCCTTGCCTCCCTCCTTGACCAACTACTTTCACCACCATCTCCTCCACCAATTCCTCCACCATTCTCCCCTCCATCTCCTCCTCCATTTCCAACAACTATACCACCTTCACACCACCTTCTTCATCCACTTTTCCATCAAGAAACACCAAGGAAAACCCATTTCCACCACCACCTTCTCCACCATGTCCACCACCATATACTCCCCCTTGGCCACCACGGATCACGCCATCTTTCTCTCCTCGGAATACTCTTTCTAACGAGGTATAGCTTCGCTCTCCGAAGCCTCGTTTTCAAAACTCCATTTCCCCATTTTGAACTATACTTGCACCCTCTAGATTTGTTGGGCTTGGAGCTTTAACCATCATCTCCGGCCGCCGCCGGTGACCACCGGCCATCGCCGGCCATCCTCCCTTCCTCTTTTCATTCTTTCCTTTCCTTCTTTCCTTCTTTTCCTTCTATCTTTCTTTTCCTTCTTTTTCTTTTCCTTTCCTTTCCTTTTTCATTTCCTTTTCTTCTCTGATTTCCCTCACTCTTTCCCTGCGTCTCACTCTCCCTCTTTCCCTGTCTCTCTTTCTTTCTGTTGATTTCTAGACGCGGATTTTACCCCTGCGTCCAAATAGTTATTTAACGCGACCTTCGCTTTCTTATATCAACGCAACGCGGAGTTCATGCTCGCGTCTGCGTTCTCCTCGTGTCCTTGCTAGAACGCGGGTCTCGAACCCCGCGTTTGTGACATTCCTGCAACGCTATTTCCCGCGTCCGCTATTTCCCGTGTCTGCTTTTCCCGCGTCTCCATTCTCTCTCCTCTTGGTTCATTCTCTCTCCTCACTCTCATTCTCTTTCTCTCTCTTGATTTTTTCCTCTCTCTATCACTTTCCCTTTAAACGCATTGACGCGTTCATTTCCTGGATTCCGGAGATCGGGGATTTCACTGTGTTTTCTAAAGATTTAGGCGAGTGTTCTCGCCTCCATTCGATTTTCCCCGCTTCGTCGGGTCGACTCATATTGGCATTATGTATCACTTAACATGTTACTACTTGATGCATGTTCCTGCTATAACATGACCTGTCACCTGTCTAATATCACCTTCAAGGCATACAACACATGACACCTGATATGCTGCAACTTGGCACTTGTTCCTTATTACGACATGACTTATTACCTGTCACCTGCCTGATCACTTGTGATTGGCATGTTGAGACCTTATACCTGTTATGATTACCTCTCTACTCATGATTATCACATTACGGGAATGTAGAACTTGATCTCTTGTTATGAACTCCTGTTATGCTTGTTATGTACTCCTGTTATGACCAGTTATGATCCTACTCATTCCTGTAATCCGATAATTATGTTAATAAGCCATAAAAAGGATAACTTGCACGGGGAATGGGAGGAAGTGATGGATACCGGTATGATGCTTTGCTTATAGTAATGGAATACAAAACTGACGATTCGTGTTAGGGGATTTCAGGCCCCCAGAAGATGCGTGTTAGGGGGATTTAAGGCCCCCAATGGCTGTGTCCCGGGAGGACGGGAACTACTATAAGTATGAGCTATCAGTTCTTCATCAGCTTCCAATAACCAACCTCGACTTACTTATATATGGATGTATGTGTGTTGAGATGTACACCGGGACACATACCTAGATATATGGGTCGGACGAGTAATAATAATAAAAATGCCAAGATAATGACTTGCCTTGTTGTCCTACAACTTGGTTATTCCACTTGTTTCGCCACAATTGCATTCATCAGGTTTTACTTTGGATTTCCGGTCTTATGATTATTATATTATACCTGTTCATGTCCTGCCTTTTCACTTATATTCTATTCCACAGTCTCCTGTTCTTATCTTATCATATCATGAGTAATTCCGCTTGGTATCACTTGTTTTATATCTACTTGCTCCTACATGCTTATGCTCACAACACAGGTTTTCAATGCATATCTATGACTCGAATTTATTGATACTCGTGTGCTTACCTATGCTCGCCACCTGGCTTTTGCATCACCACTCGCCTGGGGAGTTCTGACTCCTCTGGATCCTCATGTCCAGGTCCTGGAGCTTGGACTGAAGGGGATCTTCTTGCTGAGGACCAAGCTTACTTCTGTGGAGCTGACAGACCAGCTGTAGCTCCAGTCCCATCCTTGCTTCCCCTTGTTGGCTCGCGGCTTCTCCAGCTATCACGTGAGCGCCCTTTTGTACTGTTCATACATGTACATATCTCTGTATTCTCGCATTTGCGCATATCAGTGATGTAATGTTCTTGTAATATTTATCACCTCTGGTGATAACTTTATAATTGTACTAATATGTTGGAATGTATAATGCACCATTTGCTTCCGTACTCTGATTCTTGCCTGTACTGATGCTTAGCGTATATACGTGGGGTTATTTCTGACCTGCGTATATACGTCGCAGTGACGTCCCCGTACCCGCGGGATCGGGGCGTTACAGGGTGGTATCAGAGCCTAGGCTCTCACATTCTCAGTACGTCCAGACGGCAAATTAATGGTAAAGAAATTTGCAACTGGAATACAAGAGTCCTGGTTATACAAACTAACTACAAGTGCAGAGTTATCTATCCCTTCCTTCTGATCCATTTCTTGAATCCTAAGACCTTCAATCTTTTACCTTCCAGTTTCTTCTTGTTACCTACTTCAACCAACTCAGATATGGAAAGACGGGGAACACGTAATGGTGCTGGTACTTCTCAAGATGGATCCAACAGAGACAATGAAGGTATGATGAGGGTACTTCAAGGGATGATGCAGAGTCAACAACAGCAGACAGAGCTTCTATGTCAAGGACTGTTAGTTGCACCCCGAGAACAGAGGCCAGGCAACGTGTCAGATTTAGGAGATTACAGCCGGCGATCTTTTCAGGCACAGAGAAGCCCCTGGATGCAGAACAGTGGCTGATAGACACAACAGATCTTTTGAAGGCGGCCCGGGTCCCTGATGAGAACCAAGTGGAAGTGGCCAAAATACAATTGAAGGATGTGGCCCGAACATGGTGGTTGGCGGAAGAAGCGACACTGGAGAAACCCATCACATGGGACCAGTTCTCAAAGGGTTTCTACGAGAGATTCTTCCCTGCAACAGCTCAAACGGACATGGAAGAACAATTTATTCGGTTACAACAGCGAAACCGGTCAGTGGATGAATATGCTGCTGAATTCTTGAGGCTCAGCAGATTTGCTCCCTACATGGTGGCAGACGAAGAAAAAAGGGCAAGCAGATTTCAGCAAGGGCTAAAGATGGACGTCCAGATGTATCTTATTCCTCAACAGTTGAAGATGTATTCTCAGGTTCTCTCCATTGCCCGTGAAGTAGAACGAGGATTGGAGAAGAAGAGTGAGAACCAGGTACAGAACAAGTCAGTAAAGAGACCGTTTCAGTTGATGAATGAAGAAGATACAGCCAGGACAATCAATGGCCCGATAGTCAAGCGACCATTCCAACCTTCTCTTCCTCAGATCATATGCAATTTCTGCCACAAGCCTGGACATTATAGGAAAGATTGTCGAATGGCCAATGGATTATGCTTAGCATGTGGGATCGGGAGTCATGCAATAAGAGATTGCCCGTTCAGAAGGGTAGGAAATACAGCACCAGTCCGACCAGTACTTCCAGCCCTGCCACTGAGAGGGAACCCAGAACCTGTTGATCGAAGAGCTCCATTTCCGCCCCAGCAATATGATCAGCCACACAGAGGAGTGAGAACCAGAACAGATCATGGTAGAGGTCAAGTCTACAACATGGCGGCAGAGGCATCAGACGAAGCAGCAGCAGAATGTGAAGACCAGTATCCAGAGCAGGAACCTTGAGGATGTCTTTGTAACCGCTACCCCTGATCTTTTGTATTTTGAGTTGGTAATCTTTCGTAAATATTCCACTCTATCATTCTCTCTTTGTCGATCATGGTCCCTCCTGTGTTCATCTTCCCCTTATCGAAATTGCGAGGACGCAATTTTTGTAAGGTGGGTGGATTGTAACACCCCGCTCCCGGAATATGTACTTAGTTACGTATTCAGATTTCTCGATCGTATTTTTTTGATTTACTTCCTATATTTGTTTTGTATTATGAATTATTTATATGATCGTTTTACCTTGGATCCGGATTCGTGGACTCAGATTCGGCCCTAGTCTGAACCTGGGACGCGATCTCAGGTTATTGCTCGATTTGGTCTTTTCGCTATTCTGATTTGACCGATTTCAGTTTTAAACATCATTTTCTAATATTTTAGATTTTTCATGATTTTCTGGAATTTTCCTGAATTAAATTGAAAAGCTTCAAAACCGGTGTCGACTAGTACCACTGACCGATTCTCGGATTTTTAATTTACAAACGGAGTTGGATTTTAAGAAACGGCTTTTCTGTAACTTCTTAAAATCACATTTTCTATCTAAATACTTTTTCTAAGAATTTTCTGAATTTATCAAAATTCCACTGGATTGGGTGTCGGCCAGTATCACTGGTTGATTCCCAGAATTTTAGTTTACAATTGGAATCAAACTTCTGAATTCCACTTTCATATTACTTCTTAGAATTATATTTTCTCTTTTCAGGAATTTTCTGGGATTTTTTAGATTTTATAAAAATTCGGTCGACCCGGCATAGAACGGTATTGACGGTTGACTTCAGGATTTTTATTTTGAAAATGGGATTGAATTTCTAAAAACTGATTTCATCAAAAATCTTTATATAATATTTATTATTTTTGAGAATTTTTGGGAAGCTTTCCAAGCTACTTTATTTTTTTGGACTTTTCCGGAGTTCTCGGTGTTCTCCCAGATACCGGAATAGTACCCAGATATTTTTCCACTTTTCTCTCTCCTCGCTAGACGCGAGTTCCACCAACCTAGGATTCTGCATTTAATGTAGAGATCCTCTCCATACTTCATTTAATGCATTTCAGATCAACTCCAATCAAGTCATTATGACTGTTGTCCTTTTGTTAAACGCGGTGTTCGCGTTTTTCCCAAACGCGAGTTTTCATCCTCGCGTCTGGGCAATTGCCAGACGCGAGTCCTTGTGCATGGGGACGCAGCCTTTTCAATTTGCAAGAGACGCAAGTCTCATTGCATGTAAGAAATCCCAATGGCAACTTGTAATATTTCCAAACTTTTCATATATATATATATATATACACCCCCACTCCTCTCTCTTTCATTTCTCTTCTTCTTCTTCATTTTGTAGCCAACAGAGAAGCCTCCAGCAACCCTATTGGTGCCTTGCCTCCCTCCTTGGCCAACTACTTTCACCACCATCTCCTCCACCAATTCCTCCACCATTCTCCCCTCCATCTCCTCCTCCATTTCCAACAACTATACCACCTCCACACCACCTTCTTCATCCACTTTTCCTTCAGAAACACCAAGGAAAACCCATTTCCACCACCACCTTCTCCACCATGTCCACCACCATATACTCCCCCTTGGCCACCACGGATCACACCATCTTTCTCTCCTCGGAATACTCTTTCTAACGAGGTATAGCTTCGCTCTCCGAAGCCTCGTTTTCAAACTCCATTTTCCCATTTTGAACTATACTTGTACCCTCTAGATTTGTTGGGCTTGGAGCTTTAACCATCATCTCCGGCCGCTGCCGGTGACCACCGGCCATCGCCGGCCATCCTCCCTTCCTCTTTTCATTCTTTCCTTTCCTTCTTTCCTTCTTTTCCTTCTTTCTTTCTTTTCCTTCTTTTTCTTTTCCTTTCCTTTCCTTTTTCATTTCCTTTTCTTCTCTGATTTCCCTCACTCTTTCCCTGCGTCTCACTCTCCCTCTTTCCCTGTCTCTCTTTCTTTCTGTTGATTTCTAGACGCGGATTTTACCCCTGCGTCCAAATAGTTATTTAACGCGACCTTCGCTTTCTTATATCAACGCAACGCGGAGTTCATGCTCGCGTCTGCGTTCTCCTCGTGTCCTTGCTAGAACGCGGGTCTCGAACCCCGCATTTGTGACATCCCTGCAACGCTATTTCCCGCGTCCGCTATTTCCTGCGTCTGCTTTTCCCGCGTCTCCATTCTCTCTCCTCTTGGTTCATTCTCTCTCCTCTCTCTCATTCTCTTTCTCTCTCTTGATTTTCTCCTCTCTCTATCACTTTCCCTTTAAACGAGTTAACGCGTTCATTTCCTGGATTCCAGAGATCGGAGAGTTCACTGTGTTTTCTAAAGATTTAGGCGAGTGTTCTCGCCTCCATTCGATTTTCCCGCTTCGTCGGGTCGACTCATATTGGCATTATGTATCACTTAACATGTTACTACTTGATGCATGTTCTTGCTATAACATGACCTGTCACCTGTCTAATATCACCTTCAAGGCATACAACACATGACACCTGATATGCTGCAACTTGGCACTTGTTCCTTATTACGACATGACTTATTACCTGTCACCTGCCTGATCACTTGTGATTGGCATGTTGAGACCTTATACCTGTTATGATTACCTCTCTACTCATGATTATCACATTACGGGAATGTAGAACTTGATCTCTTGTTATGAACTCCTGTTATGCTTGTTATGTACTCCTGTTATGACCAGTTATGATCCTACTCATTCCCGTAATCCGATAATTATGTTAATAAGCCATAAAAGGATAACTTGCACGGGAATGGGAGGAAGTGATGGATACCGGTATGATGCTTTGCTTATAGTAATGGAATACAAAACTGACGATTCGTGTTAGGGGATTTCAGGCCCCCAGAAGATGCGTGTTAGGGAGATTTAAGGCCCCCAATGGCTGTGTCCCGGGCGGACGGGAACTACTATAAGTATGAGCTATCAGTTCTTCATCAGCTTCCAATAACCAACCTCGACTTACTTATATATGGATGTATGTGTGTTGAGATGTACACCGGGACACATATCTAGATATATGGGTCGGACGAGTAATAATAATAAAATGCCAAGATAATGACTTGCCTTGTTGTCCTACAACTTGGTTATTCCACTTGTTTCGCCACAATTGCATTCATCAGGTTTTACTTCGGATTTCCGGTCTTATGATTATTATATTATACCTGTTCATGTCCTGCCTTTTCACTTATATTCTATTCCACAGTCTCCTGTTCTTATCTTATCATATCATGAGTAATTCCGCTTGGTATCACTTGTTTTATATCTACTTGCTCCTACATGCTTATGCTCACAACACAGGTTTTCAATGCATATCTATGACTCGAATTTATTGATACTCGTGTGCTTACCTATGCTCGCCACCTGGCTTTTGCATCACCACTCGCCTGGGGAGTTCTGACTCCTCTGGATCCTCATGTCCAGGTCCTGGAGCTTGGACTGAAGGGGATCTTCTTGCTGAGGACCAAGCTTACTTCTGTGGAGCTGACAGACCAGCTGTAGCTCCAGTCCCATCCTTGCTCCCCCTTGTTGGCTCGCGGCTTCTCCAGCTATCTCGTGAGCGCCCTTTTGTACTGTTCATACATGTACATATCTGTGTATTCTCGCATTTGCGCATATCAGTGATGTAATGTTCTTGTAATATTTGTCACCTCTGGTGATAACTTTGTAATTGTACTCATATGTTGGAATGTATAATGCACCATTTGCTTCCGTACTCTGATTCTTGCCTGTACTGATGCTTAGCGTATATACGTGGGGGTATTTCTGACCTGCGTATATACGTCGCAGTGACGTCCCCGTACCCGCAGGATCGGGGCGTTACAGGGTGGTATCAGAGCCTAGGCTCTCACATCCTCAGTACGTCCAGACGGCAAATTAATGGTAAAGAAATTTGCAACTGGAATACAAGAGTCCTGGTTATACAAACTAACTACAAGTGCAGAGTTATCTATCCCTTCCTTCTGATCCATTTCTTAAATCTTAAGACCTTCAATCTTTTACCTTCCAGTTTCTTCTTGTTACCTACTTCAACCAACTCAGATATGGAAAGACGGGGAACACGTAATGGTGCTGGTACTTCTCAAGATGGATCCAACAGAGACAATGATGGTATGATGAGGGTACTTCAAGGGATGATGCAGAGTCAACAACAGCAGACAGAGCTTCTATGTCAAGGACTGTTAGTTGCACCCCGAGAACAGAGGCCAGACAACGTGTCAGATTTCAGGAGATTACAGCCGGCGATCTTTTCAGGCACAGAGAAGTCCCTGGATGCGGAACAGTGGCTGATAGACACAACAGATCTTTTGAAGGCGGCCCGGGTCCCTGATGAGAACCAAGTGGAAGTGGCCAAAATACAATTGAAGGATGTGGCCCGAACATGGTGGTTGGCGGAAGAAGCGACACTGGAGAAACCCATCACATGAGACCAGTTCTCAAAGGGTTTCTACGAGAGATTCTTCCCTGCAACAGCTCAAAAGGACATGAAGAACAATTTATTCAGTTACAACAGCGAAACCGGTCAGTGGATGAATATGCTGCTGAATTCTTGAGGCTCAGCAGATTTGCTCCCTACATGGTGGCAGACGAAGAAAAAAGGGCAAGCAGATTTCAGAAAGGGCTAAAGATGGACGTCCACATGTATCTTATTCCTCAACAGTTGAAGATGTATTCTCAGGTTCTCTCCATTGCCCGTGAAGTAGAACGAGGATTGGAGAAGAAGAGTGAGAACCAGGTACAGAACAAGTCAGTAAAGACCCTTTCAGTTGATGAATGAAGAAGATACAGCCAGGACAATCAATGGCCCGATAATCAAGCGACCATTCCAACCTTCTCTTCCTCAGATCATATGCAATTTCTGCCACAAGCCTGGACATTATAGGAAAGATTGTCGAATGGCCAATGGATTATGCTTAGCATGTGGGACCGGGAGTCATGCAATAAGAGATTGCCCGTTCAGAAGGGTAGGAAATACAGCACCAGTCTGACCAGTACTTCCAGCCCCGCCACTGAGAGGGAACCCAGAACCCGTTGATCGTAGAGCTCCATTTTCGCCCCAGCAATATGATCAGCCACACAGAGGAGATAGAACTAGAACAGATCATGGTAGAGGTCAAGTCTACAACATGGCGGCAGAGGCATCAGACGAAGCAGCAGCAGAATGTGAAGACCAGTATCCAGAGCAGGAACCTTGAGGATGTCTTTGTAACCGCTACCCCTGATCTTTTGTATTTTGAGTTGGTAATCTTTCATAAATATTCCACTCTATCATTCTCTCTTTGTCGATCATGGTCCCTCCTGTGTTCATCTTCCCCTTATCGAAATTGCGAGGACGCAATTTTTGTAAGGTGGGTGGATTGTAACACCCCGCTACCGGAATACGTACTTAGTTACGTATTCAGATTTCTCGATCGTATTTTTTTGATTTGCTTCCTATATTTGTTTTGTATTATGAATTATTTATATGATCGTTTTACCTTGGATCCGGATTCGTGGACTCAGATTCGGCCCTAGTCTGAACCTGGGACGCGATCTCAGGTTATTGCTCGATTTGGTCTTTTTGCTATTCTGATTTGACCGATTTCAGTTTTAAACATCATTTTTCAATATTTAGATTTTTCATGATTTTCTGGAATTTTTCTGAATTAAATTGAAAATCTTCAAAACCGGTGTCGACCAGTACCACTGACCGATTCTCGGATTTTTAATTTACAAACGGAGTTGGATTTTAAGAAACGGCTTTCCTGTAACTTCTTAAATCACATTTTCTATCTAAATACTTTTTCTAAGAATTTTCTGAATTTATCAAAATTCCACTGATTGGGTGTCGGCCAGTATCACTGGTTGATTCCCAGAATTTTAGTTTACAATTGGAATCAAATTTCTGAATTTTACTTTCATATTACTTCTTAGAATTATATTTCTCTTTTCAGGCATTTTCTGGGAGTGTGCTCAGATTTTGCCATGACCTTGCATGCGGAGGACACTTCGGTTCCCGCACGACTGCAGAGAAAGTTCTACTGGCCCACTTTGTTCAAAGACTCATATCATTTTTGCAAGTCATGCGCAAATTGTCAGTAAATTGGGAAGATTTCAAGAAGAGACATGATGCCCCTGAACCGATCCTTGAAGTGAAATTTTTGATGTTTGGGGTATTGATTTCATGAGGCCATTTCCCAATTCCTTCGGCAACCAATTCATTTTGGTTGCTGTAGATTATGTCTCTAAGTGGGTAGAAGCTGTGCCAACTAAGACGAATGACAACAAAGTGGTTGTCAAATTTCTCAAAGAGAACATCTTCTCCCGATTTGGCACCCCCAGAGCGATAATTAGTGATAATGGATCACATTTCTGCAACAGAGTTTTTGAAACTCTGATGCGAAAATATTCCATCAATCACAAGTTATCAACTCCGTATCATCCCCAGACAAATGGGCAGGTCGAAGTCACCAACAGATAGATCAAGCTCATTCTGGAAAAGACTGTCAGACAAAATCGAAAGGATTGGTCAATTAAGCTCAATGATGCATTGTGGGCTTACCGCACAACTTTTAAGATAGTTCTAGGGATGTCTCCTTATAGAATTGTGTTTGAAAAAGCCTGTCATCTGCCAGTAGAGTTAGAACACTGGGCCCTCTGGGCCATTAAGCAACTCAACTTTGATCTGACCAAGGCCGGTGAACTTAAGAGACTACAGATTTAAGAATTAGAGGAGATACAGAATGAAGCCTATGAGAATGCCCGAATCACCAAGAGCAGAACTAAACATTTCCATGACCAAATCATAACTCGGAAAAACTTTGCACCGGGAGATAGGGTTCTGCTGTATAACTCTAGGCTTCATATTTTCGCGGGGAAGCTGAAAACTCATGGTCGGGACCGTTTATTGTGCGCACTGTTTTCCCACATGGTACTGTGCTTATTGCAGACCCTAAGAACAACACGAAATTCAAAGTAAATGGGCAAAGACTGAAGCCCTTCTTGACCACTGAGCCTATGACTCCAGATGATAGTGTGCTGACTCTTTTTGCCCCGTCATACACCTAACCACAACAAACAAATAAAAAAAATTAAAATTCTTTTTTATATGCTTACCCCGTGTACATTCTTTTTGACATTTCTTTAGCCTATTCGCACTTGGTCGGCCCGAGTCCACGAAGACGGTGACATCATTTTCTTCCCCTACCTACTGCATCTGCATTTACATCACCTTCATTGAGGACAATGCATTAGATAGGTGTAGGGGGGGGGTGCTAACACTTTTCTTTCTTTTTCTTTTTATCCTCCTTACTTCTTTCAAAAAAAAAAAATCTAGATTGAAAAGAAATTTCGTACTCTTTGTAAATATACAAAAGATTGTAGGAATTACGGGAACCTTATTAATGAATCTTTATTTTTGCCTAAGTAAACAAGAAAGAATGGTTTGACTAAAAAGATAGGAGGATAAGGAAAATAACTCATACGTTTTATTTAGCCTTAGTAGAATATGCATAATTCACACACACATGCTTGGGATTTAGAGACACAACTCCAAAAAAAAAAAGATGGATAATTGTGCCTCAAGAAGCATGATTACTCTTGCCAAAAAAATTAATATATAAATAAATCTTGATTTCGTGGCCTACTTCACTTGCATATTTGACCTGAAGGGTGTTTTTCCACCTGGTGCCCTAAGACCATCTGGTTTGGGAGTTATCGGTTTGATATGTGTTACATAAGTGAAGTAGAAAGCCTAATGGAACCAAGAATAATAAGTAAATATTAATAAAATTAAAAGATATTCAAAGTTGAGTTGAAAAATCCCAAGCACATCACACTTACACAGTATGCATATCTATCTAAAGTAAAATAAAAGAATGAGTTAGAAGTACAAGATCCTTTCTAAATTTTAAGAAAAATCATAGTTTCTTCTTTTATGAAGGCTAAAGTATAAGAGGACTTATGAGGGTTAAACTAATTCTTACATCATTCGGTCATTTTTACTTAGATGATTGAAAGTTCTTTTTCATGAAAAAATATTCTAAACAACTAACTTCTTTTCTTTACTTACTGGATTTTATGGGTGCAATCCGCTAAAAACCCTCAGAGATAACACTCCTCCTCTAGGGGAAACCTAGAGGTTTAACGGCTTGTTACACATGCTCAGTGCAATCGCGTCACCTACGAAAGTGGTGTAATAATATTCTCATTTTTGTTTTGCTCGAGACGAGCAAAAAGATAAGTGTGGGGTGTGATTAGTCTCTAATTTTACATAAATTTCATCACATTCTCATATTTATTTCATGTAAAATTTTGCTAATAAAATCTTGCTTGCTTGATTCTAGGTCCATGGTGTGCAAATAAAGAAGAAGACTTAAATCACCATTTAATTGGTGATTAAGAGCCTACCAAGTAGCCATTGACTTTAAAGTGAAGATTTTGTCAGCCCAGGGCATCAAATAAAAAATTCAGGAGTCAGAAGACAGACTGGGCGGCGCACTGCCGAAAACTGGGCGCG
Organism: Agave tequilana; assembly: GCA_038442645.1. Classification (NCBI taxonomy): domain Eukaryota; kingdom Viridiplantae; phylum Streptophyta; class Magnoliopsida; order Asparagales; family Asparagaceae; genus Agave; species Agave tequilana. The sequence goes on along the minus strand of JAVJIF010007385.1, from coordinate 178,100 downwards.
CGCCGCCCTGCCTGGGCCGCGGAAACGCGGCCCTGGCCCCGTTTCCGCGGCCCTTTGGGCGCGCGCGCGCTTACGCTTTGGGTCACGTGCTTCCCACGTGGCCTCCTTTCCCCTAGTGCCTATAAATACCCCCTGGGGTCTTCAGTTTGAGCAGATCCAGAGGTTAGAGCATGTTTTGCAATCTTGTTTTTAGGTTTGTAGTAGTTGTTGTTGTTCTTCTTCTACTTTTAAGTTTTAGGCATTAGAGTGAAAGAGAAAGAGTGTAAAGTGTTGTATTTGAAGGGTGACAAGATAATACAAGTACTACTTCTCTTTCTTCTTTCCATTTACTTGTCTTTGCCATTTACTTTTACTTCTTTGTTGTAGTGTAACTTCTTTCTTCTTCACCTCTTTTCTTTTACTTTGTTTTAGTGTAGCTTCCTCTCTTTAACTTTTTTTTTCTTTTGTTTTCTTGTAGTGTAACTCCCTCTCTCCACTTCTTTTCCTTTGTCGTTTCTTTTACTTTTATGGCTAACTAACTTTTCATTAGCATGGCTAACTAACTACTAACCCACTAATTTCTAACACTTGATTGATAACCCAAATGAGTCAATAGTGTCAAACAAGAGCTATGACAACTTAAGACGAGGGTTCTAACTCTAATTTACCTACAAGTATTTATTTTCTTATACTTCATGCTTAATGAGTTTTGATGATTTATGAGTTGTGTACTTTATTGTTATTGTAAGTTAGAGACTTTTCCTTTTAACTTCGCCGACACCAATAGTGCACTCGAGTCTTCCCTTATTCTCGCCTTCTATCGGATCTTAATATAGGAATATCCGAGTTTTTGCCGTGTAAGGCTAAGTTTTAGGATGAACTTTCACTCGATTTCTACGTGAATAGTTCCAATGCAAAAGGGTTGTGTTCGCCTATGATCCATCGTGAGGTTATCTTCCAAAAGTTAGAAATTAGTGGGAGCGCTTAGTAGAAAGTTAGCCATGCATTTTTACAACTAAGAAAAAAATCACTTTTACAAACCACCAAAACATTTTCCAACAATTTTTCAAACAACTTGTTTTTTACTTTTCAATTCTTTATTTGGACACAAAGAACTTTCTTTTTTTCTTGAACTTTGAAGCCGCATCAAGCTTCCATCGCTCTCCCTCCTTGTGGATACGACCCGTATAGCCACTTCGCTAGTACGGAAGAATCGCAAAAGCAGTAACATCAACCCATACTTGCTTTTTGCCGATCACTCCTCCTTCTTAATTTCCTCTCCCCACCTCTTCTTTCTCTTTCTCCTTCATTTTCAGCTTTTTCTTCCTCTTCTCCACCTCCTCTTTCTCAACATTTGTTGCTCTTAACAGCTCTTCTTCCTCCTTTTTCATCTTCATATTTTGTTTTTGTCTCTTTAATTTTCTTCTTTCTCTTTTCTCTTTTATTTTCTTCTTTCATTTTTCTCTTTCAGCTTTCTCTTTTTTCATTTCTTCAATTTGTTTTTCTAACTGAAATACTCTATTTTTCAAATATAAATTTTTAGACTTCAAAATCTGTGCTTCTTCATCTATTTGGTCCCTTGGTTCTTGATTGAAAAGAGAAAATGTATTGGAAATAAAGTCAAGAGTTAGAGTTAGAAAGTTCCCAGTCTCTTCTCAATGTAACCGCGTAGTAAGGGCTAGACGGGTTGATCCATAGGAAAGGATGCGATGGAAGCTTTACGGAATGATTTCTCTAACCGTTAGCTTGGAAAAAAAGATATTAATTATAAGATAGAGATTTAATTAAGCAAAAGAAATTATAGTACACTATCATCTAACATAACCAAAGTATTAGTCTAAAAAGAGTGAACATCATATTGAATCCATGAAGAATTATCTACCCTAGGTTTTGATTGAGAATCAAGCACGATGAGTAAATATTGTAAATCCTAATTAGTGTGCACTAATTAAAATTAAACTTAAGTTCACCATACTTTCTAAGCATAGCATAAGAAAAGTCTTTATTAACTTAACATGATGCTATCAAAATATTTAAATATGAACTATGAATAACCATTAAGAAGTGTAATCTTAAATTAGTTAAACCTAATTATTTATTCATCTTCAAGAACATTAATTTAATCCTAGGGTTTCTAGCAAGCATAGATTTCAATCAGTTCATTTTTTAAACTAAACTTAGATTGATCGAGAGATTAGTAAATTATAAGTTTAATTAGTTACTCATATTTTTATTTTTATTTTCAATTTTTATTATGAATGAGAAAAGTTGCATCAAAATTAAAAGAAGAAAAACAAATAAGCTAAAGTAAAAAAACTAAATTGAATTGAAAAGTAAGAAGAGTAAAAAGAATAAAGAACCTTATTTTTATTGGATATCACCGGCCAATTACAAAACTCTTCTGCTTCTTCAACAATCTTCTTCTTCAAAGAAAAATGAAATAATACAAGAAAATTCAGAAAGAGAAGAGGATCTAAAGAAAACCCTAAACTTGAGCTTTGAGATCTGCCCTTCTCTGTTGCTCTGCAGGGGTTTTTATAGGAGATTTGAGACATAGAATCCCAATACAACTCTGTCATGAAAATGCGGCGATAACCGACTCTAAACTGCCACGAAAACACGGCTTTTATCGCGTTTTCGCAGCAAAAGCGTGGCCACTGGCCATGTGCTTTCTCGCGTAGCCTCCTCTGATCCGTTCATCTAGAAATCTATCCTCAGATCTTGATTTTGGGCTCTGAATTTTGAAATACGATGATCTTTTAAATGACTTGGAGACCTAGCTATCTTCAAATCCGAATCAAATTCAAATTTTCTCCCCTTTATCTTTATCTTGTAGTGCAAGAAACCAGGTTCAAATAGAAGTCCACCTCTGTCTTTAATTAGGACTAGGATCCATCTTGTTCTATCCTTCTGCTCTTTTAGATTAATCTAAATTTAAATGGGATAGACAAGATGCTTCCTTTGTCTTTCCTAATTACTCTTTATTTTCATATTTCTTGTGGGCTTTCTCTTTAGGCTTTCTTGGATCTTGGAGGCTTGCACATTACTAAACAATAAATGAATTAAATAGTAATATTTATAAAAATTAAGTATGAAAATGTGAATGAAAAATATGCATTTTTGATGACCAATTAGTTCTGGTAAATAACCCGCAATAGTTAGTTTTGACATACTCTCTTCAACTATGTTTACAGGTTCTTGTTCCTCTGCAATATCAGCTTCAATATTTTTATCATGTATATGCTCTTCCTCCTTTTCTGCAGCAATGCCTGTCATAGTTTTTTTTCCTCCCTGAAAATGTTGGCCATCGATTTAAAACTTGAAAGTCATATTAAACATATATTAATTTATAACTAAATTTTAGAACTGCAACTAAAGTCGCAGCCTAAAGGAAAAATAGTAGAATTTGTGTTTCATCAAGACTGCGACTTAGGTCGCAGTCAGAATCAGAATATGTCATCAACAATTGAGTACTGCAACTATAGTCATAGTACGAAGAAACATTTCCAACAATTTTTTTATCAGGAATGCGACTTTAGTCGTAGTTCTATTAAAATTTTAGCCAAGATTTGCGTTGTTTTTTAAACTGCGACTTTGGTCGTAGTTATCATAATTACCAAATTATTTGGAAAAAAATACTTCGACTATAATCACATTTTTTTAACAAAATGGTACACAAACTATGTACAGTTTATGTTGTTTTATACTAACTTTTTCTTTTTCAATATCTGATAGATTGATTTCAAGTAGGACTTTGCTAATATTATGCATGTCCCATCTTACTGCCCGTAGAATTTTCTCTTCCATTCTCTTTCTTCCCTCAACAAGAAGTTCATCTCTTTCACATAACCAATACTGCAACAGATATTAGTATATTAGTTATATTATCAATGATCATTTATATGCAATTAACAATAATTTTTAACAAATAGAAAAATTATACCTACAAGAATTTGTACTGAGCATCCTTTCAGCTCAATTGTATTATACCTGAAATTGTCCAGTAATTTAAGGAGGAACTGCCACACAGTTTTAGCCAACATATGCTCTTCATTAGCTGAATATTTGCAATTTTTTGCTCTACTAAATACCATGACACTATGCATTTACCGCCAGAGAAGAAAAGTATCGCTGACAAATATAGAATTAGTGAAGTCTTGAGCTGCAAGTCTTTATCTATCTTTTATAATTTTATTTAATGTCACTTGCTGCTTCAGCTGCTCTTCTCTTATAATATCTAATTCAGTTCTCCTTCTTTTTTTTAACCAAAAGATCATCCAAAGTCTCTTCAATGGAGACTTTTGTAATCATCTTAACATTTGTAAAATAGTGTTTAATAACACCTTTGTCCTTCAAAGTACAGGTTTTATTCATAAGAAAATCTGCTCCGTTGATAGATAGACCAAATTTGAGGACCACATCCTCTACTATTAACTGGATTATTTTGCCGCCGATTTCAAGCTCATTGAATCCCTGTCGTTCTGGTCTATAATTTTCAGAACACTTATATTTGATTTCATCCCTTTGTCTCCTCCAAATTTCTCACTGTAGAATGTCATAAATGTAGTACTGATGATATTTCCTTCATAGCATTAATGAAATCAGGATGAATGTGCTTCTTGAATCATTTTTATTAATTCACACATTGGCTTTAGGCTTTATAGCATGGGACAAACTTTCACTTCTTGTCGTACTCTTGATGCACAAACATTCAAACTATAAGGCCATATTAAAAAATAGCAGAAGTTATACAACACCGCGACACAGTCGCAGTATTCTAAACAACTTAATTAATAAAAGACTGCAACCTTGATCGCAACTAAGAAAATAAGTAATTCAAGACTGTGACCAAGGTCGCAGTGTTACTAAACTGAAATTACTAAATGAGGCTGCTGTTATATAAGATTGTGATTAAGTTCACAGTATTTTTAATAACTTTTTTCGAAAGACGTCGACGTTGGTTGCACTACTGTTAAAACAAACAAATTAAAAAACAGAAAGTCAAAATTAAAAAAAACAAAAGTTCTACAAGACTGCGACCAAGGTCTCAGTATTTTAAACAATTTAATTACTAACAGACTGCGACCTCGGTCACATAAAGAAATAGAAGTTATAAATACTGTGATCAAAGTGTTTCTTAAAGTATAAGATGAAGTTGCTGTGACATAAGACCGCGACCAAGATTGTAGTAAGTGTTCTTAACAACATTTTCCAAAGACAATGACGTTGGTCGTAGTAGTATTAAAACAAATAAATTAAAAAACTAAAAGTCGCAGTGTACAACTTGAAATATTTTAAAAATAATTTTATTATTTAAAGAAACAAAATAAAAAAAACTCAAAGTCACAGTCTACATTTTGGAAATTTGTTAAAACCATTTTTTTTTAAATCCAAATTATTATTTTCAAAGACTGCGACTTCGACCACAGTTTTCTTTAAACAAACAATTTTAAAAAAGGGGCTTAAAGTCGCAGTAAGCTGTTAAACTGTGATTAAAATCATTTTTTAAACGAAATAATATTTTTAAAAATACTGTGACTCTGGTCACGTTCCTTATAAAAAACATAAAATAAAAATATATTTTTAGCTTAGAAAGTTTGAAATTTGAATAAAAATGCTTTTTTAATCGAATTTTGTGTTTAATTTTCATTTTTTTTTCCAAAATTTGATACTAAAATCGAACTTGTAACACAATATTTTTGAGCGTCGAGACTGCAATCTAAACCAAAATGATGTGTAAAGTGTGAAATTATTCTTTAAATACACATGATTGGAAAAAAGGAAAAAACCATAAATTTTGGGCAACCAATATTTTAGGGTATCATGCATGATTTTTACTCTTTTCAGTTCTTTCTTACTCGTCATCTTGATCCGATCTTATTTTATCATTTTAAATTTTGATGTGGATGAATTAGAAATTTTGATGTGGATGAAACTCATATATATATATATATGGGGTTACTGTACCTCAGCCGATGGCTGAGAGAGTTTCTCAGCCCGCGGTGACGTAGCTGAATATATGCCACAGATCGGCCGCAGAGTGTAGGCGCAAAAAAAAAACAAAAAAATCCGCCTAAACATTCGTGAATCAAAATGACAAAAATACCCCTTTTTTACTTCTAAACTGCCATAAACTCATCCAAAACAAAATTTACCTAAAATAATTTTCAGTTGAATATATCTACAGTTATAAAATTCGTAATTCTACTATATCGAAAATATAATAGAAAAAATTTGGATCAGCATGATGTGAAATAACAGAAGCATTGAAAAGTAAAAAAATGTTTGAAATATAAAAAAATGATATCCTTCAGCACTCCGACGACAGAAGCTATCTTTTTTCACATGCCTTCTGTAACAGAATTCTCACCGTTTTACAAATTTCGCGATCATAGTCGCACTCATAGTATAATAAAACTTTCAATCATTGCGACTATAGTCGCAGACTTAATACAAAATAACTTTCAATTTTAAATGACGACTGCGACACTAGTCGCAGTCATAGTATAACAAAAACTTTTTTATATCAAGTATGCGACCATAGTCGCATTTCTTATTCACATAAAAAATAGACGAAAACATGTTATCGTACAGCACTGCGACCTCCTTCAGCACTGCGACCAAAGTCGCAATCTTATAAAAAGATTCTTTATAATTTTACAAGGTAGTTTAGCCATGCGACTCTGAGATCAGTTCACGTATATCACATCTTATAAAAATACTATATTAATTACACTGAATTTAATGAAGTAATTAATAATCTATCTACCGTGATACAACAACAGTCTAGAAAAAAGAGATGCACTAATGTTAATCACGATAAAAGAAAGATGTGCACCAAACGTAATCTAAAGATATAGACAAAATATTCTATAACAAGTTTATTTGTACTTCACGTAGTAAACCTCTGAAAAAAAGGAACTCTTCGAATTCTTCAGCCATAGCTCTTCAACTAAATATTAATTTTTTTTTTACCAATTTTAACCATACTCAACCATCACCTACTAACAATTATTATTACTATTCATGTTCTTTCACATTATCGACCTTTATATAGTGCTTGAAACTAATATATATCTCATATCTAAAAACTATATTTTTTGCTCTTCCTTTTCAATTTGATTTCAAAAACTTCCAGAAAAACAATTCATTCTTGAATCATGTCTTCCCCATCTTCTTCCTCTGAACACTCAGAATTCAACTTCAATCAATCTCCCACCGGTCCTCTTTCTTCAGGGTATTCTAGTGAATCTGATACCAGTCTAGACTTCACTCCTTTTGACTATCTCACTACATCAAATAATATTTTAACTGATCCTCCTATTCATGAGGATGATGAAGTTTTCATGTGGGTTAGTGAGGAGGACATTATTCCTCTACCACTTGACGGAGACATGCTTGATGAAAGCATGTCCTCTGATGCTATAGGCTCGCTTTCTCGCAACGGATCGGATGAAGAGCTTGATAAAGACGATCCATTCTGGGAGTTTATCGATGAACCAAAAAAACCTCAACACCAGGAAGATGATGAGGAAATAAATGATGAACAGGAAGACCAGGAGAATGAAGACGACGAATCTGCTTATGATGGTGATAATGACGAGGATTAGGATTTCCTGATCTTCTGATATTCAACGTTATTTTGTCTTCTCTTAAAGCTTTTAATGCTCTTTTTTATAAGGTCTATTTCTCACCATATTATGTTATAAATAAAATTTACTTCTATCTGTAAATAATCTTTCACATTTTTAAAATACATACAAATATACCATATAGGTATTAATTCTGCATCTTATCTGCGATAATGGTCGCAGTACTCATATAATAATTACATATGAAACTGCGACCACGGTCGCTGTCCAGTCATAAACAGTTTGATCATTTTGCATTCAATAAAGTTATAAACAGTTACCATGATCGCAGTCCAAAAATAAATTATATAAACAAATAATACTGCGAACATCATCGCAAATCCTCTCAAATCAGTATATTTCACTGTATATCACAAATTAGAAAATTGCGACTGCTGTTCTTAAACACTGCGACCATAGTCGCAGTCCTACTTCGCATGCAATAAGTTACAGTGAAAATCAAACATATAAAATCGTACGTAAACTGCGACTATAGTATCAGTCTTTAGACACCGTTATTACATTTAACTTAACAAAAAAAATCATCCAAAAAAAATGCTCTCGTTAGTACTGCAACCATAGTCGTAATCCTTGATCGCATGCTATATGTAAAAACCAATTTAATTCATAGGCGGATCAGACAACAGTCACAATGAAGAACAAAAATATATAAAAAATACGTAAACTGCGATAATACTATCAGTTATTAGTCATCGTTATTACATTTAACCAAACAAGAAAAAACGTCCACGACTTGCTCTCAATAAGCACTGCGATCATAGTCGCAGTCCTTATCCGAATTCAATATGTAAAAAAATAATAATAATTTATACATTACATGCGAAAAAAAGTAAACTGCGACTATATTAAAAAATCATTAAATTTCAAATCAGATAACAAAAAATAATAAAGAAGCATTCAAATTAGTTTCATGATTTGATAAAAAAATGTTGGCAGTTTGGTCGCAGTTAAAAAGATAATTGTGACAAAAATTGAGTAACGTCAGAATATATAAAAATATAATAAACTATATAGATCCACTGTCTTTTACTGCAGGGGTGTTTAGTAATTTCAACTATTTCGATAGGCGGGGCGTCCTTCTAGAGTGGCTAATAATGTGCCACGTCACCGCAGGCTGAGAGGGTCTCTCAGCCGTCGGCTGATATACATTTCTCTCTCTATATATATATATATATAGGGGTTACTGTACCTCAGCCGACGCTGAGAGAGTTTCTCAGCCGGCGGTGACGTGGCTGAATATATGCCACATATCGGCCGCAGACTGTAGGCGCCAAAAAAATCAAAAAAAAACCCGCCTAAACAATCGTGAAACAAATTGACAAAAATACCGCTATTTTACTTCTAAACTAGCATAAACTCATCCACAAACAAAATTTACCTACAGAATTTTCTGTTGAATATATCTACAGTTATAAAATTCTTAATTCTATTACAGACGAAACATGATATCGTTCAGCACTCCGACGACAGACGCTGTCTTTTTTCACATGCTTTATGTAACAGAATTCTTACCATTTTACAAAGTCTGCGATCGTATTCGCAGTCATAGTATAATAAAACTTTCGAACATCGCGACCATCGTCGCATAATTAATAAAATATAACTTTCAATTTTATATGACGATTGCGGCACTAGTCGCAGTCATAGTATAACAAAACTTTTTTATATCACATCTGTGACCTTAGTCACATTCCTTTTTTATATCACGTCTGCGACCCTAGTCGCATTCCTTATTCCCATAAAAATAACAGACGAAACATGCTATCGTTCAGTACTGCGACCTCGTTCAGAACAACGACCAAGGTCGCAATCTTTTTTCAGCACTGCGACCAAAGTCGCAATCCTTTTTCGCATGCCTTATATAACAGATTTTTTATAAGTTTACAAAGTAGATTAGCACTGCGACCTTGAGATAAGTTCGCGTATATCACATCTTATAAAATACTATATTAATTACATTGAATTAAATGAAGTAATTAATATTCTATCTACCGTGATACAACAACAGTCTCGACAAAAGAGATGCACTAATATTAATCTTGATAAAGGAAAGATGGGCACCATACGTAATCTAAAGATATAGGGAAAACATTCTATAAAAAGTTAATTTGTACTTCACGTAGTAAACCTCTGGAAAAAAGGAACTGTTCGGATTCTCCCGCCATAACTCTTCAATTAAATATTTAATTTTTTTTACCACTTCTTCCCATACTCAACCGTCACCTATAACATTATTATTACTATTTATATTCTTTCATATTCTTTACCTTTATATAGTGCTTGTAACTAATATATTATCTCATAACTAAAAACTATATTTTTGCTCTTCCTTTTCAATTTGATTTCAAAAACTTTCAGAAACCAATACACTCTTGAATCATGTCTTCCCCATCTTCTTACTCTGAACATTCAGATTTTAACTTCAATCATTCTCCCACCGGTTCTCTTTCTTCAGGCTATTCTAGTGAATCTGATACCAGTCTGGACTTCACTCCTTTTGACTATATCACTACATCAAATAATATTTTAACTGATCATCCTCTTCATGAGGATGATGAAGTTTTCATGTGGGTTAGTGAGGAGGAAATTATTCCTCAGCCACTTGACAGAGACATACTTGATGAAAGTATGACCTCTGATGCTGGATGCTCACTTTCTCGACACGAATCTGAGGAAGAGCTTGATAGAGACGATCCATTCAGGGAGTTTATCGATGAACAAAAAACCCACAAAAACAGGAAGATGATGAGAACGAGGAGAATAAAGACGACGAATCTGCTTATGATGGTGATGACGACGAGGATTAGGATTTCTTGATCTTCTGATATTCAACGTTATTTTGTCTTCTGTTAACAACTTTTAATGCTCTTATTTTGTAAGGTCTCTTTCTGACCATATTATGTTATAAATATAATTTACTTCTATCTGTAAAAAGTATGTCGTATAGTTATTATTTCTACATCTTATCTGCGATAATGATCGCAGTACTCATATAATAATTATATATGAAACTGCGACCATGGTCGCTGTCCAGTCATAAAACAGTTTGATCATTTGCATTCAATAAAGTTATAAACAGCTGTCATGGTCGTAGTCCAAAATTAAACTATATAAACAGATAATACTGCGAACATAATCGCAATCCTATCAAATCAGTATATTTCACTGTATATCACAAATTAGAAATTGCGACTGCTGTTCTTAAACACTGCGAGCATAGTCGCAGTCCTACTTCGCATGCAATAACTAAAAAAAATTCTAGTTTATAGGCGGCTGATTAGAAACTGTGACTACTCCTCTTAAACACTGCGACCATAGTCGCAGTCCTACTTCGCATGCAATAACTAAAAAAATTCGTAATTTATAGGCGGCTGAGATAACAGTTACAGTGAAGAGCAAACATATAAAACCATACGTAAACTGCGACTATAGTATCAGTCCTTAGTCACCGTTATTACATTTAACTTAGCAAAAAAAATTATCCAAAAAAAATGCTGTCGTGAGTACTGCGACCATAGTCGCAGTCCTTGATCGCATGCTATATATAAAAAAAATAATAATTATACATTACACGCGAAAAAAAGTAAACTGCGACTATATTAAAAATCAGTAAATTTCAAATCAGATAAAAAAAATTAATAAAGAAGCATTCAAATTAGTTTCGTGATTTGATAAAAAAATGGTGGCAGTTTAAAAAAATTAATAATTTATATATTACATGCGAAAAAAGTAAAACTGCGACTATATTAAAAACTAGTAAATTTCAAATCAGATAACAAAAAGATAATAAAGAAGTATTCAAATTAGTTTCGTGATTTGATAAAAATTGGTGGCAGTTTGGCCCTAATTATTAAAGATAATTGTGACATATCACCGCAGGGATGTTTAGTAATTTCAACTGTTTCAATAGGCGGGGAGTCCTTTCTAGTGTGGCTAATAATGTGCCACGTCACCGCAGGCTGAGAGGGTCTCTCAGCCGTCGGCTGATATACATTTTTCTCATATATATATATATATATATATATATATATATATATAGGAAAATTTTCAAATGAGAAACTTTCTCATAATAAGCTTCGTAAGAAAACCATATAAGAGAGATTTTATGGATGATCCGAACCGTTCATCTTGATCTACATACTCTAATTAGACTACCAATAAAAAATCACGCGATTCTAACTTTTTTTACCGATGCATCAAGTGACATCTTTATTCTACGGTGATATAACATATATTTTGTAACCACTTGTTGTATGGGTAAAAAGGCTCGGACTCGCGTGATTTTTAATTGATAGTCTAAATAAAGTTTATAGATCAAGATGAACGGTTCGGATCATCCACATAAAAGCTCCTATATAGTTTTCTCACGATCTTCGTGTGAGAAAGTTTCTCACACGAAGACCTCTCTCTCTCTCTCTCTATATATATATATATATATATATATATATATATATACATACATATATATATATATACATATATATATATATACATATACATATATATATATATACATATACATATATATATATATACATATATATATATATATATATACATATATATATATATATATACATATATATATATATATATACATATATATATATATACATATATATATATATATACACACTTGTGTAGTTTCGGAAGGATTCAAACCCGAATCCTTCCCACTCAAATACAATGATACATCATCCAAATACAAGATCCATTCCATTAAAGTTGATCTATATTATTTCAAATATCTATAAACCAAAAAACAAGTATTTTAAATATTTTTTGCCCATGCATCAAGTAGGAAAAAAACGGATGGCCTTAATAGTGAGTTGGTTAGTTTAAAGGTGTAGAACATTTGAAATCTAACAAAAATTAGTTTGTAAGATTTTTTGTTTAGTGTTTAGATCATGATCAATGTTTAAAGATATAGATTTAGCCAACTTACTACTTTCGGCCATCCATTTTGTGCCGCTTGATGGATGAGCAAACATTATTCAAAACACTTGATTTTTTATTTTTAGTTATTTTAAATAATATAAATCAACTTCAATAGGGTGGATCTTGTATTTGAATATCAGAAATTGGTATTTGAGTGGAAAAATTCAGACTCGAATCCCTCCGAAACAAGACAAGTCTATCTCTCTATATAAAATAAATTAAGAGAGAACAAACTCCATTTTTAAGAAAAAATAACAATCATAATGAAGGATAAAAAAGGATGAAAAAATGAATAAAAAAATAGAACAAATCATAAAATAAGAAAAATAGATAAATAAAAAGTTAAAGAACATCAAGACAAAATATCTCAAAAGTAAAGAAAGAAAATAACATGAAAAGTTTAGAAAAAAAAAATATAAATATAAAAGTAAGTAAAATAGAATAAAGACGAAACCATGCTTGGGAAAAAAAAAGAAAAGGTAGACTTGAATAAAAATACTAATAGAAGAAATCTGATAAATGAAGAAAAATATATAATGGGAAAAGAAAAGAATGATTGATAAAATATTTTAAAAAAAGTTCAAGGAACAGTTATAGGTTCCTGAGATAATTTTTTATGCATCTTTTCTATTTTTTTAGAAATTTGAGGCAAAATATAAACTGACACTATAAATTTTCATATAGTAATAATATAAAATATATGAAATTATAAGTGATAAATCATCATATGTACATGAGAAAAATATTGTTCCAAAACAAAACTAACTTGACATTATTTACTCGCCTTCGTAAAAAAAAAATTTATGTGTTCAAGTATGAATCATGACCCATCTAACTTTGGATAGATCTATAAACCAGTGTTCATTAATAAAATTATAAACTTAAGGAATAAAGGACAATTTTAAAATCTTTAATTTGAGCAAGTGCAAAATATCTAGGGTGATCTGATTTGCTCTTGGAACAAAGGTTGCTTACCTAGAAGAGATCATTGTGTGGATGAGAATCCATTTTGACAGAAGCAATCAAAGTCGTCGACAAAGTCAGATGGTCTCGACTGGCCCCATCGTGCCCTACAAAGAATGAAAAGTCACACCCAGAGATACTAAGAACAATATAGCCAAAGGTAGAGTAATATTTTCACTGAATATATTGACTGTCTCTTCTTCTTCACCGTAGAAAAAAAGAAATCAAAAAATACAAATAGGAAAATAAAGAAAGAATCAATAAGAAAATAACCATGAAATAAAAAGAATAAAATTTATAAAATAAGGAAGAAAGAATTTTAAGAAAAAAGAAAATAAAAATATACAAAAAATGAGCGGAAATGAAAAATGAAAAAGAATATTAACAAAGAAAGCACACAAAAGAATTGATTAAAAAAACACATAGTTAAGTAAAAGAAGGAAAAAATCTGATTGAAATAGGATTAAAAAAAAGAATTAGAAAGTGAAGAGTTTCCATTATTTGAGAGTTTCAGTTCTCAAAGAAAAAAATTAGAAAGTGTTTTCATAATTTAAGATTTCTAATTATATTAGAACATTAGAAGAGAGAGTTTTCATAATTATATATTATATAATTTGAGAGTTTTAATTATATTAGTTCAATAGGAAAAAAGAATTAAAGAGGGAAGGTTTTCATAATTTCAGAGTTCTAATAGAAAAATTAGGTAATAATTTGATTATCAATTAAGAGGAGTGAATAGAGTTGTACACGTATTCAAAGACTCCCACTTCATAGTGGACAACTATATACCTCGTCCAATGGGAGTCAAATTATTGAATAGTCAGGTCTCCAGAAGAAAAAATAGGCAGAAAATAAATCGGGATCACCTGAAGGAAAAAGACAGAAAGTAAAGTAAAATTTGATCAATGATTAATTAACCCCAAGATCAATGACCAATTAACCCCAAGATCAATGGGGGCAATCATTTTTATGTGGAATATGACTCATGACCTGATTTCGATTTTAGAGGAGCTAAGTTTTGAGAGGGGAGTGACATAGTAATAGAAGAGATGGTTGCACCATGAGGACTGCAATCATGGTCATGAGGACTGCGATCAAGATAACAGTCCTCATAAATGATATAAAAAACTAAAGTGAATGTGAAAATGAAGTCTTTTATGTGAGGACTGTGATTCGTGGTCGAAACTTTATGTGAGGACTGTGACTCGTGGTCGAACACGGTCCTGAAGTTGCAGTTGCGAAGCGCTGTCAGTTGCGATCGTTGTCGTGGTTAAAATTTAAAATTAGGGTATTCTTATCTTTTGTATTTTTATGATTCAACCACCAGTCAAACATGTGTTTATAATCTAGCGCCCACAAAAAATAATGATTCCCATGTGTAGAAGAAATTGTAATTTAAGTTTTTCCTAATTAAGTTTTACTCTAGGTGATTCCGCCCAAAATCCCGAATTAAAATAATAACTTTTGAGTCTTTAATATTGACATTATACATCTATTTATCAATTAAACTAAGTTAGACTATCAAGATTGGAGAAGGGAAACGCCAGTAACTACCTTGAGTTGAGAATGCACTCGGCTCCAGTTTGTCACACGTCTTCTCAAAGGCTTGGTCTTTAAACTTAAAATATAGTAGCTTAAGGCCCAAACTAATATAAGAAAATATTTTGAAATTTGAATTATTGGACTGTAACTGTAAATTATTTTATCGGCTGAATAGAACAAAAAAATTATACTAAAGAATTAAAGGGGTTCGCGCGTGCGAGTACCCCCTCAGCAACAAATTATGACGTCCACTCTCTCATTTGGGGAGATGATAGGCCAGGACCCCTCCGACGTGCAATGGAGGCCCCTAACTATGGGCCTGGGTCTTAGTGATCACCTAAGGACCCCGTCCAGATTAGGATCCATTTTGACGAGAGCAATCAAAGCCGTCGACAAAGTCAGATGGTCACGACTGGCCCGGTCGCGCCCTACAAAGAATGAAAAGTAACACCCAGAGATACTAAGAACAATATATCCAAAAATAGAGTAATATTTACACTGAACATATTGACCTTTTCTTCTTCTTCGCCATAATAGAAAAAGGTAATAAAAAATACAAATAGGAAAATAAAGAAAGAATAAATAATAAAATAATCATGAATAAAAAGAAAAAAATTTATAAAATAAGGAAGAAAGAATTTTAAGAAAAAAGAAAATAAAAATATACAAAAAAGATGAGCGGACATGAAGAATGAAAAAGAATAAGAAAGCATACAAACGAATTGATTAAAAAAACACATAGTTAAGTAAAAGAAGAAAAAAATCTGATTGTAATAGGATTAAAAAAAAGAATTAGAGAGTGAAAGATGTGGGCCTTACCGCATTGTTCCATGGCAGATGGATACTCTTCTTTGTTGATTGAGAGATTGAGTATGAACTGAAGATGTGAGCTGATTAATCTGGGGTTAGTCAAGACCTTGGCTTATTTGTATATAAGGTTAGAAGAGTTGTTCTCAGTTCGGTAAAGAGTTGGTAGTTCAATGGCTCACCACTTGCAGGTGGTCTTGATGATCCCTTGATCTAGCAATTGGTATGATGTAAGAACGTGAAGTTGGTATATGGTTTGAGATGGAAGCGTCACATTATTTAGTTTTCTCAAAAGACTCTAAGTCAAGTTTGAAGGTAACACGTATTGATTCAAGAGCTCAAGCGTAAAGAACACATCAAGCACTCAAAATGGAGTCTAGCTCTAAGGAATCAAGTTTTTGATCGAGTCAAGCGGAGAAGAACGATCACATCATGAAGAAATGCGGGGCGAATTAATGCGGAATTAAAACTATTTATGCAAACAAAATACTATTATGCTAAACACACCAAGTATAACACAAGAGTGTAGCCGAATTTTCGGTGAAGGGTTCTGGACTATCTCCTCAAGATTCCTCTAGATAAGAGTTGAGGTGCCGCTATGGCTCTCTTGGTTGAATACAAGTGTGAGCAAACAATCCCAGGCATATAACAATTTAAGCACAAGTATATCAAGCAAGTAATGAATATGAGCAATAAGAGCATGCAAGATATAAGCACAAGTGAGAGATAGAGAGAGTAATCACAAACACGAGAGATTTATTTCGAGGTTCGAGCACCCTTACTCTACGTCCCTGCCTTCAACACTATGAAGGATTTCACTAGAATCGATCCCGCAAGATCACCCGGTGCCACAACACCTACAATAAGTTCACACTAGAACTCTTGGACTCACAAGTCCCTCTCTAGTTCCTGCAAGAACAAAACAACACGAACTCACAAGTTCTCCGAGGCCGCACCTCTATAACACTCTCCAATATAAGAACACTTGATGATCTCTTCTCTTTGATCACCATAAACACTCTCACAATCAAAGCTCTTATAAGATAGATAAGACTATGAAAAGCTCAAGCTAGTGAGAAAAACTTGGATAGATTTGGATGTGGATAACTCAAAGAAAAACTTTTGAAAAAATCAAGAGAATCACTCTTGATAAACACTCTTTTGATATGGAAGTTTAACCCAAAAACTTGTTGAAAAACTTCTGTGGAAGGTGGGAAAAACTAACTCCAAAACACTTCTCAAAATCTTGTCAAAAAACTCACCCAAAGACCCCATATTTATAGGCCAAGAAAAACTAGCCGTTATGATTCAACAACTGGCCAAAATGGCCTGTCTGTCGACTAGGCGGTCGAACGACCAACAGTCAAATTTCTGATCGGACACAGGCGGTCGACCTACCTCTGTGCAATAGGTCAACTTGGAGCACAGTTTTGAGGTCTAAGTATATAGGATGAAGTTGTAGATCTTGAAGTCTGATTTCTAATGCAACTCAAATCAAATCAATATGATTTTAGAATAGAAAGGTATCAATAAAATACTGAAAGGTGTCAAATCAGAAACTGTAAACTGTTTTTAGAATAAGAACAGACTTCAACCTAATATTTGATATTCTTAATATTTAAATCAAAAAATAATTATTGAATATGAAATGTATCCCTAAAAGTTATCTTTCAAATTCAATTTAAATCATGTTGATTGAATATAAGAATCAAAAGATATGGCTAGAAAACTATAGAGGTGTCGAGCAGATCAACAGAACGGTTGGCCGCCCGGTCGACCGAGAAAACCCGAGAGCTCTGTAAACTCAGTCGATCTACCGATCGGTCGGCCGATCTCTAATGCGGTCGACCAAGCTCAAATCACATGGGCTTGTCCGCTTCTTGTGCACGTCGGTCGACCGCTCGGTCGACCGCTCAGCCTTCGGTCGACCGGTTGGTCGACCGCAAGCAGCCCAAAAATATTTTTAACTTTTTAAAATACATCTTAAATTCCATAAAATCTCCATAAAATCTACAAAAATAAATTCATTAAAATACTTTGAAGTACAGATATGTGTGATTAAAAATCAACACATATTACAAATATGTGAACTATTTTGAGGCATAGAATTTAAAGCATTAAGGGCTTTTGCATTAGCCTCAATATTCTTACCATATAAACAATAATCATTATTAGTGGTGGCAAGATAAACATGATAACCTAAGGTTTTGAGATACAAGGACATCTTCACCTTCCTATATGGATGTTAAGAATGTCAAAGGTGGGAGGTGACATGAAGTCCATGGTGTGTGTAAAAATATTGTGATTAGCCTAAAAATGAGGATCTTTAACTCTAGGTTGTTAGACCCAAATCAGAGTACCAAGCTCTGAAACCAATTGAAGGTTCACCTAGAGGGGGGGTGAATAAGTGAAGGCTAATCTAATGGTCACTTAATGCCAAATAATGCGGAAGCTAAAAACAATTATGACCTAAACAAGACTTTTACACTTAAACACCACGTATAACATAAGAGTGTTGCCGAATTCCCCGTGAAGGGCTCTGGACAAACTCCTCTAGATTCCCCTTGAATGGGTTGAGGTGCCGCGTTGGCTCTCTTGGTTAAATACAAGTGTTAGCAAACAAACCCAAGCAAGTATATCAATGAGCACACAATATATCAAGCATGTAAAGATAAGACAAGTAATAGCATGCAAGATATAAACAAGAGACAAAGAGAGAGAGAGAGTGAGCAATCGCAAACACAAGGGATTTGTTTCGAGGTTCGAGCACCCTTGCTCTACATCCCCGCCTTCGACACACGAAGGATTTCCACTATAATCGATCCCAATGGATCACCCGGTGCCGCAACACCTACAACTCTCGGACTCCCTAGTCCGTACACACGCAAGCCCACCGGCTCGCCGAGGCCGCTCCTCAAACAAGAGTTCGCACCCGAACCCGAAACACTGAGTCCTCACTAGGACCCGAAACAATGCGAACACAACCGTCCGCCTTCTCAAAGAACAAATAACAAGTCTTTGGTGATCACAACACTTGATCACCTAAAAACAATCTCACTACAACACTCCTATAAGATGAATAGCAATGGATGGCTCAAGTGTTTGTGTGAGAAAAACTAGGAAAGAGATGGTGGAGGAAAACTCAAGAAATTAAACTCTTCCCTTTAGATAGGAAATATTTGCTCTCAAATATGTGGAGAAAACTCTTTTAAACAGATAAGAAAAACTGGCCCAAAGCTCTCCTAAAATCTTATATCAAAACAATGACCAAACCCCCAAATTTATAGGCTGTCAAAACTAGCCGTTGGGGTCTGTCAGACCTGTCGGTCGACCGCCCGGTCGACCGCCAACGGTCAAAAATCAGACCGTTGGAGCCTCCGGTCGACCCAAAAGAACAGAGAGCACTGCTCTCAGTTCCGGTCGACTGTGCCGGCAGACCGGTCATCTGCCAGGTCAAGGCGTGCACGTCTGTGCATGTCGGTCGACCGACTTCAGAGTTAGTCGACTATAAAGGTAGTAAGTCGACTATCTGAAGCCTGAAAGCAGTTTTTCTGGGATTTAAAACTAAGTCTTTTGGTTGAAATAAAATCCATAAAATACTTAAAAATCTACAAAAATAGTTTTACCAATATACTTTGATAAACAAACATGCTTGCACAAATCAAGGCATGTTATAAATGATTTGGATTATTTTTGTAATATGAAAATATTGGCTCAAATAGAAAACTTGTATTTTTCTAAAAACTTATTTTTCCAAATCTCCTTTAAATAAAACTAGATATTTTGAACTCATTAAAGCATAGTGTGTATGGATATGATCCACTACACAAATAAGATGAAATATCTAAGTTTTTGACATTAAGCTCTAAACATGATTTTGATTAAAGGATATGTATATAAGAAATTCCAAAAACCAAAGTATTTTTCCAAAGTAAAAATTCTTTTCTAAAACTAAAAATCTTTTATGAAAACATATCTATCAAGAGTGTGTGTGTGATATATACTTGAGCAATCCACCAACTACTCTATCCTTTACATTTTATCTAAAACAAAATCTTATACCTAGACACAAGTCTTGATCTTGAAGTCTTCCCTTGAAGTCTTCTCATCATCTTGACTTGGTCCAAAACACGATCCAAACATGATCACTAGCTCGTTGGATCAAACCGGTGTAAGCTCCAAAACTTGTCTTAAAATCCTTTTTTGAAGCTCCACACGTACTAAGATCTTGATAACAAATCTGTCACTAATTAAACACAAGATCATTAATAAACATAACTACATGAGTTGATCATCATCAAAACTAGAGTGATGGCCTTTGGGCCAACAATCTCCCCCTTTTTGATGATGACAAAACTCATGAAATTATATATGCATGGATTAAAGTAAAGCTCCAAAGAAGCTCCCCCTTAACTCATGCATAACACATAAACAAATAGATATGCAATGAGACACATAAACATGTATGCAAATGAAGGAGTAAACATGCTAATCAAGCATAACAAAATCTTTTTCTCCTATTTGCAAAACAAACATATATGCATAAACATAAATCCTTTAATTAAAACATGCATATATAGCAAATACCTCTCCCCCTTTTTGTCAATCATCAACAAAGGGTTTAAGGTAAAACAAAATCATCAAAATTTTCTCCCCCTTGTTGTCATAAACAAAGAGATCAATAAGGGGTCAAATCAAACATATCAATAAAATGCTATATGCGATATACATTCATGAAGAGGAAGACGCTAAGTTAGCTTGCCTACACATATGCATTACATGAAGAAGGGATGACAAGCCCCAATTCACATAACACATATTATGTAATGCATAAGAGGAGATGTGAAGCTCCCCTTCACACGTGTACCACATAAAGAAGAGTTGTCAAGCTCCTCAATATACAATACACTCAATATGAATCTATATGTAGAAGAGATGTTAAGCTCTCCTTACATATAAGAAATACAAATCAAAAAAAAATTTTTTTTAAATTTTTTTTAAACAAAATTTTTAAAGGTATCAGAGCTTTAGTAAAACAAACAAATTTTAAGATACCAAATTGAAAATAATCATTATTGTAAATCATATTGATACCAATTGAAATTTAACAAATATGAAGTTGAAACATATTGATACCAATAGTAAACATAATGATCAAAAATTTTTTATTTTTCATCATAAACTTTGTGCTTTTTTAAAAATGTGAACCAATTGTAAGTTAAGCACATGAAAATCATATATATGTATAGAATGAGTATACCAATTGACATTGATACATACATATATAAGCAAACAAAATATGAGTATATACAAAATTATCAATTTAGATACCAATTGAAAGAATTCAATGATACTAATTGAAATAACAATAAGAACAAGTGTATATCTCATATAACTACCACCAAATCATGGTTCAAGTTTTAAATGATTTTCATTTTAAAGCATACATGAACATGATCTCCCATCCATCCTCCCATTAGATGGTAGGGGTTTTCAAAAATTAGATTTGAAAATATTTTAGCATTGAAAATCACTACCAAATGAAGAACAATAACTAGTTAAAATAATTTTTGAAAAACTAGTTAAAAATCCTTCAAAACATGAAATCAAAGCATATGTATTTCATGAATCATACCAAATACAAGAATTGACACTCGATCTATGAAGCTCAAAAATATGTTCATGAATCAAAGTCATGATAAAATGAATAAAATGTGAGTGTACAAGAGTCATGTAATAGCATTTTCATGAAAATAGACATTGAAGTTCAAAAAAAATCATTTTTCATTAAAACACTAATCTTCATGGTATATGTATGATTTATCCAAAACTAACAATTCACATACATATCCCAAACATAAAAGAGTCTATCAAATGTATTTGCATGAAGGCAAGAGACTCACGGGTATACATGTATATTTATTAGATTTGAATTAAAAATACATATACATGAAGTAAAACACGAAAATTGGCAAAACAAGTATAAATGAGAAAATCATCAAAACTAGTCTATACATGTGCATATAGTGGGTACAAATGAGCATGAAGTGCAAACATATATAAGTCACGTGTAACTCACTATTTGTACATGTATAATACAAGTTTTGATAAAAACTACATCTAAGCATGTTTTTACCACATGAAGCATAAAAGCAAATAAAACATGATCATGCTAAAAATATCATGAATGAGCAAGTATGAACATAAATAAAATGAGAGTTTAGAGATTGTTACCAACTCCAAAGCTCCAATCATGGTGGTTGTCCCACCAAAACCTCCTTGATAGCGATGCATCAATAAGTGTGTCCATCATATCCATTTGCATCCACCATCAAGGCACCATTCCTCTCACGTTGTGTGAGAGCCCTCATTTACATCAAATACACAAGGTGGGGGTTTTGGTACCCATTTTTTTCTTGGGTCCTTGGGGTTAGTCTTATAAGGAACCCAAAAATTTTTATGATTAGCAAAATTTAAATGATGTATCCTATCATAACAAACTTTGCTAAATGGCCTTTGCGGCCATAATGTGTACATGTGTACACCTTAGGATGCTTATGTGAATGTTTGTGATCGTGTTGTGCAACATAAGCAAATGCATGATGTAAGTGTGCATGAACATGGGGAACTTGTTTCTTTTGAAACAAGGATTCCAATCTAGAATGGTTGAATGCACACGAGTTTAAAGTTGAACTCAAACAATCCATTTTATTTTTCAAAACATTAATCTCACTAGTGGTGGCATGTAAAGCATGGTGAGATATAGAATCATTTTTCTTTTTCTTTTGAGAAACATTTTCTTTTTCTTTTTCAACAAATTTTCTTTTTAAAGAGTTATTTTCTTGAAAAACACTTTCTTTTTGTTTTTCCACCAAATCAATTTCATCCTTCAAAATAGTGTTCCCTTCACACAAATCATTTAATTTAGACATAAGGGAAACATTTTCATTTTTCAAAACATTATTTTCTTTTTCTAAACATGCAATCTTAGATCTAAATGAATCATTTTCTATATGCATGCAATCAAACTTCTTTTTCAAATTTTTATTTTCTTTCTTAATCATGTCATATTTCTCAAGTAGGAGTTGACAAAAAGTGGTAAGCTCCTCATATGACATGTCCTCATCCTCGGATTCGGTAGTTACCTCGTGAGGGTTATCCCCTTGGACCATATAGCACAAGTTGGAGGTGTTGCTTCCAACGTCCGAATCGCTCCCCGCATAGTATTGATCTTTTTCGCCAAGGGAGATGAGGGTGTTCCAACTACAAAAGCCGAATCAAAGTTAGAAACTCTAGATAAATAAGCATCATCTAGGTAGACTTTAAAGCATTAAGGGCTTTTGCATTAGCCTCAATATTCTTACCATATAAACAATAATCATTATTAGTGGTGGCAAGATAAACATGATAACCTAAGGTTTTGAGGTACAAGGACATCTTCACCTTCCATATATGGATGTTAAGAATGTCAAAGGTGGGAGGTGACATGAAGTCCATGGTGTGTGTACAAATATTGTGATTAGCTTAAAAGTGAGAATCTTTAACTCTAGGTTGTTAGACCCAAATCAGAGTACCAAGCTCTGATACCAATTGAAGGTTCACCTAGAGGGGTGTGAATAGGTGAAGGCTAATCTAATGGTCACTTAATGCTAAATAATGCGGAAGCTAAAACAATTATGACCTAAACAAGACTTTTACACTTAAACACCACGTATAACACAAGAGTGTTGCCGAATTCCCCGTGAAGGGCTCTGGACAAACTCCTCTAGATTCCCCTTGAATGGGTTAAGGTGCCGCGTTGGCTCTCTTGGTTAAATACAAGTGTTAGCAAACAGACCCAAGCAAGTATATCAATGAGCACACAATATATCAGCATGTAAAGATAAGACAAGTAATAGCATGCAAGATATAAACAAGAGACAAAGAGAGAGAGTGAGCAATCACAAACACAAGGGATTTTTTTCGAGGTTCGAGCACCCTTGATCTACATCCCCGCCTTCGACACACGAAGGATTTCCACTATAATCGATCCCAACGGATCACCCGGTGCCGCAACACGTACAACTCTTGGACTCCCTAGTCCGTACACACGCAAGCCCACCGGCTCGCCGAGGCCGCACCTCAAACAAGAGTTCGCACCCGAACCCGAAACACCGAGTCCTCACTAGGACCCGAAACAATGCGAACACAACCGTCCGCCTTCTCAAAGAACAAAGAACAAGTCTTTGGTGATCACAACACTTGATCACCTAAAAACAATCTCACTACAACACTCCTATAAGATGAATAGCAATGGATGGCTCAAGTGTTTGTGTGAGAAAAACTAGGAAAGAGATGGTGGAGGAAAACTCAAGAAATTCTTTTAACACTCTTAATAAACTCTTCCCTTTAGATAGGAAATATTTGCTCTCAAATATGTGGAGAAAACTCTTTTAAATAGATAAGAAAAACTGGCCCAAAGCTCTCCTAAAATCTTATATCAAAACAATGACCAAACCCTCAAATTTATAGGCTGTCAAAAACTAGCCGTTGGGGTCTGTCAGACCTGTCGGTCGACCGCCCGGTCGACCGCCATCGGTCAAAAATCAGACCGTTGGAGCCTCCGGTCGACCGTCCGGTCGACCCAAAAGAACAGAGAGCACTGCTCTCAGTTCCGGTCGACTGTGCCGGCAAACCGGCCATCTGCCAGGTCAAGGCGTGCACGTCTGTGCACGTCAGTCGACCGAGCCGGTCGACCGACTTCAGAGTTAGTCGACTATAAAGGTAGTAAGTCGACTATCTGAAGCCTGAAAACAGTTTTTTCTGGGATTTAAAACTAAGTCTTTTGGTTGAAATAAAATCCCATAAAATACTTAAAAATCTACAAAAATAGTTTTACCAATATACTTTGATAAACAAACATGCTTGCACAAAATCAAGGCATGTTATAAATGATTTGGACTATTTTTGTAATATGGAAATATTGGCTCAAATAGAAAACTTGTATTTTTCTAAAAACTTATTTTTCCAAAACTCCTTTAAATAAAAACTAGATATTTTGAACTCATTAAAGCATAGTGTGTATGGATATGATCCACTACACAAATAAGATGAAATATCTAAGTTTTTGACATTAAGCTCTAAACATGATTTTGGTTAAAGGATATGTATATAAGAAATTCCAAAAACCAAAGTATTTTTCCAAGTAAAAATTCTTTTCTAAAACTAAAAATCTTTTATGAAACATATCTATCAAGAGTGTGTGTGTGATATATACTTGAGCAATCCACCAACTACTCTATCCTTTACATTTTATCTAAAACAAAAATCTTATACCTAGACACAAGTCTTGATCTTGAAGTCTTCCCTTGAAGTCTTCTCATCATCTTGACTTGGTCCAAAATACGATCCAAACATGATCACTAGCTCGTTGGATCAAACCGGTGTAAGCTCCAAAACTTGTCTTAAAATCCTTTGTTGAAGCTCCACACCTACTAAGATCTTGATAACAATCTGTCACTAATTAAACACAAGATCATTAGTAAACATAACTACATGAGTTGATCATCATCAAAACTAGAGTGATGGGCCTTTGGGCCAACAATCTCCCCCTTTTTGATGATGACAAAACTCATGAAGTTATATATGCATGGATTAAAGTAAAGCTCCAAAGAAGCTCCCCTTAACTCATGCATAACACATAAACAAATAGATATGCAATGAGGCACATAAACATGTATGCAAATGAAGGAGTAAACATGCTAATCAAGCAAAAACAAAATCTTTTTCTCCTATTTGCAAAACAAACATATATGCATAAACATAAATCCTTTAATAAAAACATGCATATATAGCAAATACCTCTCCCCCTTTTTGTCAATCATCAACAAAAGGTTTAAGGTAAAACAAAATCATCAAATTTTTCTCCCCCTTGTTGTCATAAACAAAGAGATCAATAAGGGGTCAAATCAAACATATCAATAAATGTTATATGCGATATACATTTATGAAGAGGAAGACGCTAAGTTAGCTTCCCTACACATATGCATTACATGAAGAAGGGATGACAAGCCCCAATTCACATAACACATATTATGTAATGCATAAGAGGAGATGTGAAGCTCCCCCTTCACACGTGTACCACATAAAGAAGAGTTGTCAAGCTCCTCAATATACAATACACTCAACATGAATCTATATGTAGAAGAATTGTTAAGCTCTCATTGCATATAACAAATACAAATAAAAAAAAATGTTTTTTTTTTAAATTTTCTTAAACAAAATTTTAAAAGGTATCAGAGCTTTAGTAAAACAAACAAATTTTAAGATACCAAATTGAAAATAATCATTAATGTAAATCATATTGATACCAATTGAAATTTAACAAATATGAAGTTGAAACATATTGATACCAATAGTAAACATAATGATCAAAAAAATTTTATTTTTCATCATAAACTTTGTGCTTTTTTAAAAATGTGAACCAATTGTAAGTTAAGCACATGAAAATGATATATATGTATAGAATGAGTATACCAATTGACATTGATACATACATATATAAGCAAACAAAATATGAGTATATACAAAAATTATCAATTTAGATACCAATTGAAAGAATCTAATGATACCAATTGAAATAACAATAAGATCAAGTGTATATCTCATATAACTACCACCCAATCATGATTCAAGTTTTAAATGATTTTCATTTTAAAGCATACATGAACATGATCTCCCATCCATCCTCCCATTAGATGATAGGGGTTTTCAAAAATTAGATTTGAAAATATTTTAGCATTGAAAATCACTACCAAATGAAGAACAATAACTAGTTAAAATAATTTTTGAAAAACTAGTTAAAGATCCTTCAAAACATGAAATCAAAGCATATGTATTTCATGAATCATACCAAATACAAGAATTGACACTCGATCTATGAAGCTCAAAAATATGTTCATGAATCAAAGTCATGACAAAATGAATAAAATGTGAGTGTACAAGAGTCATGTAAATAGCATTTTCATAAAAATAGACATTGAAGCTCAAAAAAAATCATTTTTCATTAAAACACTAATCTTCATGGTATATGTATGATTTATCCAAAACTAACAATTCACATACATATCCCAAACATAAAAGAGTCTATCAAATGTATTTGCATGAAGGCAAGAGACTCACGGGTATACATGTATATTTATTAGATTTGAATTAAAAATACATATACATGAAGTAAAACACGAAAATTGGCAAAACAAGTATAAATGAGAAAATCATCAAAACTAGTCTATACATGTGCATATAGTGGGTACAAATGAGCATGAAGTGCAAACATATATAAGTCACGTGTAACTCACTATTTGTACATGTATAATACAAGTTTTGATAAAAACTACATCTAAGCATGTTTTTACCACATGAAGCACAAAAGCAAATAAACATGATCATGCTAAAAATATCATGAATGGGCAAGCATGAACATAAATAAAATGGGAGTTTAGAGATTGTTACCAACTCCAAAGCTCCAATCATGGTGGTTGTCCCACCAAAACCTCCTTGATAGCGATGCATCAATAAGTGTGTCCATCATATCCATTTGCATCCACCATCAAGGCACTATTCCTCTCACGTTGTGTGAGAGCCCTCACCTACATCAAATACACAAGGTGGGGGTTTTGGTACCCATTTTTTTCTTGGGTCCTTGGGGGTTAGTCTTATAAGGAACCCAAAAATTTTTATGATTAGCAAAATTTAAATGATGTATCCTATCATAATAAAACTTTGCTAAATGGCCTTTGCGGCCACAATGTGTACATTGTACACCTTAGGATGCTTATGTGAATGTTTGTGATCGTGTTGTGCAACATAAGCAAATGCATGATGTGAGTGTGCATGAACATGGGGAACTTGTTTCTTTTGAAATAAGGATTCCATTTAGAATGGTTGAATGCACACGAGTTCAAAGTTGAACTCAAACAATCCATTTTATTTTTCAAAACATTAATCTCACTAGTGGTGGCATGTAAAGCATGGTGAGATATAGAATCATTTTTCTTTTCTTTGAAAAACATTTTCTTTTTCTTTTTCAACAAATTTTCTTTTTAAAGAGTTATTTTCTTGAAAAACACTTTCTTTTTGTTTTTCTACCAAATCAATTTTATCCTTCAAAATAGTGTTCCCTTCACACAAATCATTTAATTTAGACATAAGGGAAACATTTTCATTTTTCAAAACATTATTTTCTTTTTCTAAACATGCAATCTTAGATCTAAATGAATCATTTTCTATATGCATGCAATCAAACTTCTTTTTCAAAATTTTATTTTCTTTCTTAATCATGTCATATTTCTCAAGTAGGAGTTGACAAAAAGTGGTAAGCTCATCATATGACATGTCCTCATCCTCGGATTCGGTAGTTATCTCAAGGGGTTATCCCCTTGGACCATATAGCACAAGTTGGAGGTGTTACTTCCAACGTCCGAATCGCTCCCTGCATAGTATTGATCTTTTTCGCCAAGGGAGATGAGGGTGTTCCAAACTACAAAAGCCGAATAAAAGTTAGAAACTCTAAATAAATAAACATCATCTAGGGTAGACTTTAAAGCATTAAGGGCTTTTGCATTAGCCTCAATTTTCTTACCATATAAACAATAATCATTATTAGTGGTGGCAAGATAAACATGATAACCTAAGGCTTTGAGGTACAAGGACATCTTCACCTTCCATATATGGATGTTAAGAATGTCAAAGGTGGGAGGTGACATGAAGTCCATGGTGTGTGTACAAATATCGTGATTAGCCTAAAAATGAGGATCTTTAACTCTAGGTTGTTAGACACAAATCAGAGTACCAAGCTCTGAAACCAATTGAAGGTTCACCTAGAGGGGGGTGAATAAGTGAA
Organism: Agave tequilana; assembly: GCA_038442645.1. NCBI lineage: Eukaryota > Viridiplantae > Streptophyta > Magnoliopsida > Asparagales > Asparagaceae > Agave > Agave tequilana. Next base: position 149,339 of record JAVJIF010007385.1, on the reverse strand, counting down.
GGCTAATCTAATGGTCACTTAATGCCAAATAATGCGGAAGCTAAAAACAATTATGACCTAAACAAGACTTTTACACTTAAACACCACGTATAACATAAGAGTGTTGCCGAATTCCCCGTGAAGGGCTCTGGACAAACTTCTCTAGATTCTCCTTGAATGGGTTAAGGTGCCGCGTTGGCTCTCTTGGTTAAATACAAGTGTTAGCAAACAAACCCAAGCAAGTATATCAATGAGCACACAATATATCAAGCATGTAAAGATAAGACAAGTAATAGCATGCAAGATATAAACAAGAGACAAAGAGAGAGAGAGAGAGTGAGCAATCGCAAACACAAGGGATTTGTTTCAAGATTCGAGCACCCTTGCTCTACATCCCCGCCTTCAACACACGAAGGATTTCCACTATAATCGATCCCAATGGATCACCCGGTGCCGCAACACCTACAACTCTCGGACTCCCTAGTCCGTACACACGCAAGCCCACCGGCTCGCCGAGGCCGCACCTCAAACAAGAGTTCGCACCCGAACCCGAAACACCGAGTCCTCACTAGGACCCGAAACAATGCGAACACAACCGTCCGCCTTCTCAAAGAACAAAGAACAAGTCTTTGGTGATCACAATACTTGATCACCTAAAAACAATCTCACTACAACACTCCTATAAGATGAATAGCAATGGATGGCTCAAGTGTTTGTGTGAGCAAAACTAGGAAAGAGATGGTGGAGGAAAACTCAAGAAATTCTTTTAACACTCTTAATAAACTCTTCCCTTTAGATAGGAAATATTTGCTCTCAAATATGTGGAGAAAACTCTTTTAAACAGATAAGAAAAACTGGCCCAAAGCTCTCGTAAAATCTTATATCAAAACAATGACCAAACCCCAAATTTATAGGCTGTCAAAACTAGCCGTTGGGGTCTGTCAGACCTGTCGGTCGACCGCCCAGTCGACCGCCAACGGTCAAAAATCAGACCGTTGGAGCCTCCGGTCGACCCAAAAGAACAGAGAGCACTGCTCTCAGTTCCGGTCGACTGTGCCGGCAGACCGGCCATCTGCCAGGTCAAGGCGTGCACGTCTGTGCACGTCGGTCGACCGAGCCGGTCGACCGACTTCAGAGTTAGTCGACTATAAAGGTAGTAAGTCGACTATCTGAAGCGTGAAAATAGTTTTTCTGGGATTTAAAACTAAGTCTTTTGGTTGAAACAAAATCCCATAAAATACTTAAAAATCTACAAAAATAGTTTTACCAATATACTTTGATAAACAAACATGCTTGCACAAAATCAAGGCATGTTATAAATGATTTGGACTATTTTTGTAATATGGAAATATTGGCTCAAATAGAAAACTTGTATTTTTCTACAAACTTATTTTTCCAAAACTCCTTTAAATAAAAACTAGATATTTTGAACTCATTAAAGCATAGTGTGTATGGATATGATCCACTACACAAATAAGATGAAATATCTAAGTTTTTGACATTAAGCTCTAAACATGATTTTGGTTATAGGATATGTATATAAGAATTCCAAAAACCAAAGTATTTTTCCAAAGTAAAAATTCTTTTCTAAAACTAAAAATCTTTTATGAAAACATATCTATCAAGAGTGTGTGTGTGATATATACTTGAGCAATCCACCAACTACTCTATCCTTTACATTTTATCTAAAACAAAAATCTTATATCTAGACACAAGTCTTGATCTTGAAGTCTTCCCTTGAAGTCTTCTCATCATCTTGACTTGGTCCAAAACATGATCCAAACATGATCACTAGCTCGTTGGATCAAACCGGTGTAAGCTCCAAAACTTGTCTTAAAATCCTTTGTTGAAGCTCCACACCTACTAAGATCTTGATAACAAATCTGTCACTAATTAAACACAAGATCATTAGTAAACATAACTACATGAGTTGATCATCATCAAAACTAGAGTGATCGGCCTTTGGGCCAACAATTTTGATATGCAAGCTCTTGAATCAACACGTCCTAACTCCAAAACTTGACTTTAAATCCTTTGTTGAAGCTAAACACCAACTAACATCTTGATCAAATATCTGAGACTAATTAAACACAAGATCATTAGTATTATAACTACATGAGTAATCATCATCAAAACTAGAGCGATTGGCTTTTGGCCAACAAAACATTCTTTAGGGATAGAGGACATACCGATCTGTACTGAAGAAGAAAATTTTGATTTCGTACTTTTATTCTTTACCAAAACAAACAGAAAGAAGATTAGAGACCAGAAGAACACAAAGGGAAGAGATCAGAAAGACAGACTTAAACTGGCTTCACTGTACTAAACTAACCGTGAAGGAGATATTTTCACATAATTTGGGAAGATTTTGCTTTAATTTCTTGTTTTTTTATTTTTTATATAATTTCTTACTTTTCTATATCATGTTCTAGTACTTCTTCTCTTTTCTTAGTCTCAGCACTCTTCGCCGCATAAGGCTCAACCCTTTCTTGCCGTTTTACTCTACATCAGCTTTTGGGTGGCAAGCACACGGTATTCTTCTTTAGTCTTTAGTAAAAGACGAAAGAATAGTTCAGTTTGTGCTCACCATGCAGTTGCATGCCTAAATCATAGGCGGCCCAAGGACTTATAGACACATACTGCGGATGAACTTGCACTAAAACACAATTTCTGCTTATGGGGATGCCTAATGCTATTATATTCAAGGAACTTAGTTTGTGTTAAAGGGAAAGAAAAAAGGAAAAAAATTAAAACACTCAAAAAAAATTTAGGATAAAGAACAACAATTTGTATATTTCACGTGTGAAAATTTTTATTCTGCAAGGAAAAGGAACTAATTCTATTACCAATTTTAATTCCAAATTGACTAGAAGGTATTATCCGTTCATGATTCTCCAGTTGGATTCAGACAATGTTTAGAATTTTAAAATTTGGTGTTATTGATTTGACCGAGATTTAAAATTTGTGTAACACCGCAATCCCAGAATACGTAACTAGTCGCCTTTTTTTCCTTCAGATTTTAGCATTTCTCGGGCTAGCCATTTTCTTCTCTTTTTTTCCTCTCTTTTCTTTCCTTTTCCTTATTTTTCTTTTCTTTTCTTCTTTTTCTTTTTTTCCTCTCTCCTTTTTTCTTTTCCTTTATTTTTCTTTTTTCCTTCCACACTCTTCTCTCCCTTTTTACTCTCCTCCTCTCTTCTCCTCTCTTCTACATTCTTCTCTCCTTCCCTTATATATAACTCTCTGCTCTCATTTTCCTCCCTTACTTTCCCTCCCTCTCTCTCTCATACACACACACACACACACTCCCTCTCTCTCTCCCTCTTTCCCTAACTTCCACTGGCCAACACCATCACCTCTCCCCCCCGGCCACCCCTTTGGTCGCTCCCTCCTCACGGCCACCCTCTTGGTCGTGCCCTCCCCCTGGCCACCCCTTGGCCGCGCCCTCCCTCGGGCACCCCCCTCTCTCCTTCTCTCTCCTATTTCATCTCTCTCTCCTCACACTTCGCGTATTAGCTCCATCAGGGCTCCACCGAATTCCACGTTGTCTTATCATGCCTTCGGGCAACCATAGGTGAGTGCTTTACTTTGAGATTTTCCTGTGATTTTAATTATCGGGCTTAATATTTAGCCTTCAGGCTTAACCTTCGGGTATTATTAGTTTCGCCTGGTGGGCCATCTTAGAGCTTAGCACTTTACCGCTAGCCCCTCGCGAGCGTGGCTCGCCATGTGCGTTAGCAAAGTATTTATACACTTGCTTCATCGTAAGCATCTAGCTTCGCTGCATGCGTTAGCAAAGCGTTCATATGCTTGCTTCGCCGCGTGCATCAAGCTTTGTCGTGAGCGTGGCTTCGTCATGTGCATTAATATGCGTTCTTACGCTACCTTCGCTGCGAATGCTAGTTTCGCCGAGTGCGTTAGCACCTAGCGCTGCACGCTAGCTTAGCTCTATCATGTGCCTCGCGCTATGTGCTAAGGGCATAGCTTCACCTATGGCTTAGCCTCGCCAGAAATAGCTTAGCTTCACTCCAGCTTTGCTTAGCTCCGCCTGGCTATTTAATAGTTTAATTTATAATTAATATTATTATGGATGTGAAGAGTTTGAAATTGTTTTGTACTGGTTTGACATGTTCCTGTATTTTACTTGTATTGTTGTACTTCACCCGGTACCATGACACTTATCCTGTTAATTGCATGACTCATGATTATCATCTTTATAAGAACTTGACACCTAGTATCACGTTATACTCAGAGATCATGTACTCCTGTATCAAACATGTTCCTCCTGTTATTATATTCATGTTAATCACCGTAAACCAATCATCACGGACATAAAATTGTAATAATCGGACAACTTACACGGAATTGAGAAAAATAATCGAATTAAGATGTGTATGTGTTTATAATTGTCAAATTTTATGCAACTGAAACTTTAATTCTACTTAAGGGCCACCAGGTGTGCCAGTGGGGTGTACTAGCACCCGTGCTTAGCGGCAGGTTCCAGCTCACTATGGATGCTCCTAAGGCCGTTGTCTTAGGTATGCACGAGACCCAATATAAACATGATTCGTTGATCCTCCATCAATTTTCAATAACCAACCTCATCTTATTCATAAGTGGATGTATGTGTGCTGGGATGCTGGGATACATATCAAAACATATGGATCGGATAAGTCTTAATAATAATATAATAATCTGATTTCATTTTTTGGCTTAATACTGATTTTATATTACACTGATTGTTATGATTAATCTATGCTTGTGTGGTAGAACATACGACACATTACCCGATAAACATGTGTTTGTCTGTGCACGCCACCTGGCTTCCTTTTCGTACATGTTGGGTTGTTTTTGACAACTGTCGACCTGCATGTCCAGATCCCGAAGTTTGGAACAAAGTGAACCCATTAGTTGAAGACCAAACTTTTCTTGAGGAGCAAGCGGATTAGCAGTAGCCTGTTCTCGATCTGCTTCCCTTTTGACCAGTTCACGAGAATCCTTTTTTGCAGCTCGTTAGCATCTTCCTATATTTTTTTCTACTTGTAAATCATACTTTTGCGCCTTTTGGTGATGTAATACTCATGTAATATTATGTCACATTCTGTGATAATTGCATACTTGTACTTTTTTCTGTTGGAATGATATTACCACGTATTTCCGTACTGTGACTCATGTATTATACTGATACTTAGCGTACATACGTGAGGGTATTCCTGCCTTGTGTATGTCCGTCGCAGTAGTATCCTGTACCCGTGCAGTAGGGTACATACTTAATGCTAATAATTATAGAGTTACTATTATTATTATTATTATAACTTTTCAGTAGAAATAAATAATAATTACTATTTATTAATTAATAATTACTTTTAGTGACAAAGAATTAGTTATTTTTAATTAATCAATAGCTTCTAAAAATAATATGTTTAATTATTGATTTAAAACAATAATTAATCATGATATTATATTTAATATTTTTAATTACTAATTAGTTAGTAAATATTAACTAATCAATGGTTGATGAGTTTAACAAATAATAATGGTTTAGTAAAATATTAGCTGATTATTTTAGTATCCATTATAAAATATGAATAGTAATTTTCTAAGAAATCTAATTAATTAGTATTAATTAATCGACCTATGCTTCTGTGGTTGCTTTTAATAGTAGGCCCTAAAATCCATCGGCTTCTCAAATATGTAAAACCAAGAAGCCTAATTTCTTCAAGAAAGAAATTACTTTTTACACAAAAAATAAATGTAAGCCGAAAAAGTGTAGTTTCTTCCAATAACTTTTCCTCTATCTCCCAATGAAGAGAATATTATACTTCTCCCTTCTCGGCAACATTTCAACAATTTCTGCAAATATAAAATAGATTTCACATGTTTTATTCTTATTCATACAAAATTCATATGTACACTATACTAATAAAGTGTCAAATTTGTAGCCACCAAGTTGCGTCCCACTACTACTGGATTTGCCAATCTGAAAAAAAAACTTAATAAAGATGTTACTGGCCTCAGGCTAGGCGTGTAATCACTGTCCTAAAGTATATATCACTGACTTCATGTAGTCAATCAAGACAGATAAACCCCTTAGAAGTACAAACCCCTCTCAACCGATATCCCTCACGCGCATGACCACTAAGGGGAGTTGATCACGGGGCCCTAGCTCAACATGCTCATGAGAGAAAGTAAAGGATGAAACATAATATAAGTTTAGAGATGTGGTTTGGAAAATAAAGGAGATGAAGAGTTATTTTCTTTTGCTTCATCTTCTATTATGGAGATTAGCATATGAGTATGCATATTTATATATGAAATATTCATGTACCCGTAAACCACAAATATTAATATTAATAGAATGAATACTAATGAAGACAATAATAAGGATTAATAACTCCTATAATGGTAACTTGACCAAGTCAAAATGACTTGTTGTTGGAATTGGTCAATAGCAATAGATAATTAATTAAATAATTAGACATACAATATGTGAAATTTCATTGTTTCTAATAAAATGTCTAACAAGGTACAGATGTGCGTATGAAAGATTTTACATGGAGCCCCAGCCAACAAAAGTTTTCCTCCACGAGCGTGGCATCCAAGTGGATTTGGCCTGTCATCGTTGTGACCAACAAGAAACTTTCAAGCATGAAATGAAAAGAATAAAATTTATAAAATAAGGAAGAAAGAATTTTAAGAAAGGAGAAAATAAAAATATACAAAAAATGAGCGGAAATGAAGAACGAAAAAGAACATTAACAAAGAAAGCACACAAAAGAATTGATTAAAAAAGCACATAGTTAAGTAAAAGATGAAGAAAAATCCAGTTGTGATAGGATTAAAAAAGGAATTAGAGAGTGAAGAGATTCCATTATTTGAGAGTTTCAATTCTCAAAGAAAAAATTAGAAAGAGTTTTCATAATTTGGGATTTCTAATTAATTATATTAGAACGTTAGAGGAGAGAGTTTTCATAATTTGAAATTTTTAAGTAAATATTATATAATTTGAGAGTTTTAATTATATTAGTTCGATAGTAAGAAAGAATTAAAGAGGAAAATTTTCCATAATTTCAGTGTTCTGATAGAAAAATTAGGCAAAAGCCATTACAATGTATATACTTGCAGAACACACCAATGACTTCTAAAATCACAGCGCACTTAAATTTTAACTTGGCCCACAAAAATATTTACAAATTAAAAATTGGGCGGGGGCCGCGCGTGCGCGTACCCCCTCAGCAACAAATTATGACGTCCACTCTCCCACTTGGGGAGATGGTAGGCCAGGACCCCTCCAATGTGCAATGGAGGCCCCTGACCTAGGCCTGGGCCTTCGTGATCACCCAAGGACCCCGTCCAGGTAAGTATGGATTAAAGTTGGCCCAGAACTCCACTTTGTAGTCATCTCACTTCTTCCTCTCCTCCACCCAACCGATATGGGACTAAACTCCCACGCTCTCCAACTCTTAATCATAAACCACGCAGGAACACAGTCACTTCTACTTACTCGGTTATGGTTCTCTCTCACCATCAATAATGGAAGCTCGTAGTGATGAATCATAGAATTGAGTCATGAATCTTCAGTAAGATTGTCAGATTATTGGACGAGGAACTGGGATACTCCTACAAGGGTTAGGACTAGGGTTGGCCTTCTTTATATAAGGAGGATAATCTCTCCCTAAATCAACTAGAAAGTTTATACAACTGCGTGCAATGAATTGCAACTCCTCATCTTCTTCAAGCCTCCAATAAAGTCATCGATTCTGCTTGGATCGTGAATCGTGATGAAGAATCTCGCAAGGTTGATTATAGTTCCTTCCAGTGTCAAGAAGAAGAACGCTCTTTCGAGGATAAATCCTTCGCGTCAAAGAGGTACATTTTCCCTACAGTAGTTATACGATCTATGTGTATGCGTATGTAGGTACACCAAATTATTATAAAAAGGTATAGAAAATAATTTTTAATAAATTTTATTTTAAAATCAACTCTATTTTTATTTCATGTGCATAGTATGTGAGCAAAATCTAATCCTAATTAAGCTCTCACACTCACACTTTCATTATATTTGTTTTGAGACACTTTAGCTCTTACTTCAAACTTTAGAATCGAAACATTCTTTAGGGATAGAGGACATACCGATCTGTACTGAAGAAGAAATTTTGACTTCTTACTTTTATTCTTTACCAAACTGAACGGAAAGAAGATTAGAGACCAGAAGAACACAAAGGGAAGAGATCAGAAAGACAGACTTAAACTGGCTTGACCATACTAAAATAACCGTGAAGGAGATATTTTCACATAATTCAGGAAGATTTTGCTTTAATTTCTTGTTTTTATATTATTTATATAATTTCTTAGTTTTCTCTATCATTTTCTACTGCTTCTTCTCTTTTCTTAGTCTGAGCACTATTCGCCGCATAAGCCGCAACCCTTTCTTGCCATTTTACTTTACATTAGCTTTTCGGTGGCAAGCACATAGTATTCTTCTTTAATTTTTAGTAAAGGCAAAAGAATAGTTCAGTTTGTGTCACCATGCAGCTGCATGCCTAAATCATAGGCGGCCCAAGGACTTATAAACACATACAGAGGACGAAGTTGCACTAAAACACAATTTTTGCTTATGGGGATGCCTACTGCTATTATGTTCAAGGAACTTAGTTTGTGTTAAAGGGGAAAGAAAAAGGAAAAAAAAAAAAAGAAGAAAATTAAACCACTCAAAAAAAAATTTAGGATAAAGAACAACATTTGTATATTTCACGTGTGAAAATTTTTTATTCTGCAAGGAAAAGGAACTCTTTCTATTACCAATTTTAATTCCAAATTAACTAGAAGGTATTATAAGTTCGTGATTCTCCAGTTGGATTCAGACAATGTTTAGGATTTTAAAATTTGGTGTTATTGATTTGATTGAGATTTAAAATTTGTGTAACACCACGATCCCGGAATACGTAACCAGTCACGTATCCCGTTTTTCGCCTTTTTTGTTTTCAGATTTTAGCATTTCTCGGGCTAGCCATTTTCTTCTCTTTTTTCCTTTCTTTTTCTTTCCTTTTCCTTATTTTCGTTTCTTTTCTTCTTTTTCTTTTTCTCCCTCTCCTTTTTCTTTTCCTTTCTTTTTTTTCTTTTTTCCTTCCACACTCTTCTCTCCCCTTCTACTCTCCTCCTCTCTTCTACATTCTTCTCTCTTTTCTTTATATGCATAACTCTCTCCTCTCATTTCCTTCTCTCTCTCTCTCACGTCCTCTCCCACTCCCACACTCTCCCTCTCTCTTTCTCCTCTCCCTCTCTCCCATCACCTCTTCCCCCAGGCAACCCCCTTGTTCACGCCCTCCTCCCGGCCACCCTTTTGATCGTGCCCTCCCCCGGCCACCCCCTTAGCCGCGTCCTTCCTCGGTCGCGCCCCCTCTCTCCTTCTCTCTCTCTCTCTCCTGTTTCATCTCTCTCCTCGCACTTCGTGTGTTAGCTTCATCAGAGCTCCACCGGATTCCACGTCGTTCTCATCATGCCTTTGGGCAACCCTAGGTAAGTACTTTACTTTGATATTTTCTTGTGATTTTAATTATCGGGTTTATTATTTAGCCTTCGGGCTTAACCTTCTGGTATTATTAGTTTCGCCTGGTGTGCGATCTTAGAGCTCAGCACTTTTACCGCTAGCCCCCTCACGAGCGTGGCTCGTCACGTATGTTAGCAAAGCATTTATACACTTGCTTCATCGCGAGCGTCTAGCTTCACCGCATGCATTAGCAAAGCGTTTATATGCTTGCTTCGTCGCGTGCATCAGGCTTTGCTGCGAGCGTGGCTTCGCCATGTGTATTAATATCCATTCTTACGCTACCTTCACAGCAAGTGCTAGTTGCCGAGTGCGTTAGTGCCTAGCGCTGCATGCTAGCTTAGCTCTATCATGTGCCTCGCGCTATGTTCCAAGAGCATAGCTTCACCTATGGCTTAGCCTCGCCAGAAATAGCCTAGATTCACTCCAGTTTTGCTTAGCTCAGCGTGGCTATATAATAGTTTAATTTATAATTAATATTATTATGGATGTGAAGAGTTTGAAATGATTTTGTACTGGCTTGGCATGATCCTGTATTTTACTTGTATTGTTGTACTTCACCCGGTACCATGAAACTTGCCCTGTTAATTACATGACTCATGATTATCACCTTTAAAAGAACTTGACACCTGGTATCATGTTATACTCAGAGATCATGTACTCCTCTATCAAACATGTTCCTCCTGCTATTATATTCATGTTAATCACTGTAAACCAATCATCACGGACATAAATTTGTAATAATCGGGCAACTTACAGCGGAATTGAGAAAAATAATTGAATCAATATGTGTATGTGTTTATAATTGTCAAATTTTATGCAACTGAAACTTCAGTTCTACTTGAGGGCCACCAGGTGTGCCAGTGGGGTGTACTGGCACCCCTGCTTAGCGGCAGGTTCCAGCTCACTACGGAGGCTTCAAAGGTCGTTGTCTCAGATATGCACGGGACTCACTATAAACATGATTTGTTGATCCCCCATCAGTTTTAATAACTAACCTCATCTTACTCATAAGTGGATGTATGTATGCTGGAACACCTGGATACATATCAAAACATATGGATCAGACGAGTCTTAATAATAATATAATAATCTAATTTCATTTATTGGCTCAATACTGATTTTATGTTACACTGCTTGTTATGATTAATCTATGCTTGTGTGGCTGAGCATACAACACATTACCTGATAAACACGTGTTTGTCTGCGCACGCCACCTGGCTTCATTTTTCGTACTCGTTGGGTTGTTCTCTGACAACCGTCGACCTGCATGTCTAGATCCTGAAGTTTGGAACAAAGTGAACCCTTCAATTGAAGATCAAACTTTTCTTGAGGAGCAAGCGGATTAGCAGTAGTCTGTTCCCGGCCTGCTTCCCTTTTGACCAGTTCATGAGAATCCTTTTTTACGGCTCGTGAGCATCTTCTTACATTATTTTTTCTTCTTGTAAATTATATTTTTGTGCCTTTTTGTGATGTAATACTCATGTAATATTATGTCACATTCTGTGATAATTGCATACTTATACTCTTTTCTGTTGGAATGTATATTACCACGTACTTCTGTACTGTGACTTATGTACTATACTGATGCTTAGCGTACATACGTGAGGGTATTCCTGCTTTATGTATGTACGTCGCTGTAGTATCCCGTACCTGCGCAGTAGCGTACATACTTAATGCTAATAATTATAGAGTTATTATTATTATTATTATAACTTATCGATAGAAATAAATAATAATTACTATTTATTAATTAATAATAACTTCTAGTGACAAAGAGTTAGGTATTTTTTAATTAATTAATAGCGTCTAAAAATAATATTTTTAATTATTGATTTAAAACAATAATTAATCATGATATTATATTTAATATTTTTTAATTACTAATTGGTTAGTAAATATTAACTAATCAATGGTTGATTAGTTTAACAAATAATAATGGTTTAGTAAAATATTAGCTGATTATTTTATTATTCATTATAAAATATGAATAGTAATTTCATAATAAATCTAATTAATTAGTATTAATTAATTGACCTATGTTTCCGTGGTTGCTTTTAATAGTAGACCCAAAAATCCATCGACTTCGCATATATGTACACCCAAGAAGCCTAATTTCTTCAAGAAAGAAATTACTTTTTACACAAAAAATAAATGTACGCCGAAAAAGTGTAGTTTCTTCCAAAAACTTTTCCTCTTTCTATCTCCCAATAAAGAAAATATTATATTTCTCCCTTCTCGCAACATTTCAACAATTTCTGCAAATATAAAATAGATTTTACATTTTTTTATTCTTATTCATAGCAAAATTCATATGTACACTATACTAATAAAGTGTCAAATTTGTAGCCACCAAGTTGCATCCCACTACTACTGGATTTGCCAATCCGAAAAAAAAATATAATGGTTCATATGAACTGGTTTTTTTCCGGCACGTCTAAAGTAGCAGTGGCCCGTAAGAAATTTAAATTCTATCTGAACCTCTTGATACCTGATTTCTTAGGCTTCGGTAAATTTTTGTTCTATATTTAGTTTTCTACAGTTGAACATAACATAATGAAATAATAAAGATGTTATTGGCCTCAGGCTAGGAGTGTAATCACTGTCCTAAAGTATATATCACCGACTTCATGCAGTCAATCAAAGCAGATAAACCCCCTATCAGTACAAAGCTCTCTCAACTGATATCCCTCATGTGCATGACCACTAAGGGGAGTTGATTACGAGCCCCTAGCTCAACATGCTCATGAGAGAAAGTAAAGGATGAAACATAATATAAGCTTAGAGATGTGGTTTGAAAAATAAAGGAGATGAAGAGTTATTTTCTTTTGCTTCATGTTCTATTTTGGAGATAAGCATATGGGTATGCATATTTATAGATGAAATATTCATGTACCCATAAACCACTAATATTAATATTAATAGAATGAATATTAATGAAGACAATAATAAGGACTAATAAGGACAATAATATCAATTAATTTAGAAAAACCTCAATTACAAATTTATTTTCACCTCAGTCTCAATCAATGTCAGCTAATGGTCCATTTCAAATTGGACTCCACCATATAACAAACTTTATTTTCTCTTTTTCAATTTTACTTTTTTCAGGTCTGGCCGATTAGATTCTCTTTTTGATTTTTTTCGTCCATTCTCTTTGTCATATCCGCAGACCTCGATCTTCTTCAACAATCATCTTGTGATTGATTTGATCATTTTCGTGTTTTTTTCATGATGACTTTTGAGTTTTAGTTTGAGTTTTTGATTTGATTTTTGCTGGATGATGATGATGCTGAAATGGTCGCAACCCATTTATGTGAGAAATGTGACTCAAGAACTGTGATCCATGACCTGATCTCAATTTGGGGGAGTTAAGATTTTAGAAGAGAGTTACACAGTGAGAGAAGAGATGATCGCAGTACTCATAATAAGGACTGCCACTATGAGGACTGTAACCATGGTCATGAGAACTACGACATAAGCTCTCTAAAAAAAATAAAGTTAACATGAAAATGAGGTCTTTTATGTGACCTGATTTCGATTTTAGAGGAGCTAAATTTTGAGAGGGAGTGACACAGTAATAGAAGAGATGGTCGCACCATGAGGACTGCGATTAAGATAGCAATCCTCATAAATGATCCAAAAAAAATAAAGTGAATGTGAAAATGAAGTCTTTTATGTGAGGACTGTGACTCATGGTCGAAAACCTTTATACGAGGATTGTGACTCAGTCCTGAAGTTGCAGTTGCGGAGCGCTGTCAGTTGCGATCGTGGTCGCGATTAAAATTTAAAATTAGGGTATTCTTATCTTTTATATTTTTATGATTCAACCACTAGTCAAACATGTGTTTATAATCTAGCGCCCGAAAAAAAAAATGATTCCCATGTGTAGAAGAAATTGTAATTGAAGTTTTTCCAAATTAAGTTTTACACTAGGCGATTCCGCCCAAAATCCCCGATTAAAATAATAACTTTTGAGTCTTTAATGTTGAAATTATACATCTAATTATCAATTAAACTAAGCTAGACTATCTAGATTGGAGAAGGGAAACGCCAGTAACTACCTTGAGTTGAGAATGCACTCGGTTCCAGTTTGTCACACGTCTTCTCAAAGGCTTGGTCTTTAAACTTAAAATATAGTAGCTTAAGGCCCAAAACTAATATAATAAAATATTTTGAAATTTGCATTATCGGGCTGTAACTATAAATTATTTTATCGGCTGAATAGAACAAAAAAAAAATTATAATAAAGAATTAAAGGGGGTTGCGCGTGCGAGTACCCCTCAGCAACAAATTATGACGTCCACTCTCCCATTTAGGGAGATGATAGGCCAGGACCCCTCCGACGTGCAATGGAGGCCCCTGACCTTGGGCCTGGGTCTTAGTGATCACCTAACGACCCCGTCCAGCTCAGGATCCATTTTGACGGGAGCAATCAAAGCTGTCGACAAAGTCAGATAGTCTCGACTGGCCCGGTCACGCCTTACAGAGAATGAAAAGTAACACCCAGAGATACTAAGAACAATATATCCAAAAATAGAGTAATATTTGCACCGAACATATTGACTTTCTCTTCTTCTTCACCAAAGAAAAAGAAATATAAAATACAAATAGGAAAATAAAGAAAGAATGAATAAGAAAATAATATTGAAATAAAAAGAATAAAATTTATAAAATAAGGAAGAAAGAATTTTAAGAAAGAAGAAAATAAAAATATTCAAAAAATGAGCGGAAATGAAGAACGAAAAAGAACATTAACAAAGAAAGCATACAAAAGAATTGATTAAAAAAGCACATAGTTAAGTAAAAGATGAAAAAAATCCGATTGTGATAGGATTAAAAAAAGAATTAGAGAGTGAAGAGATTCTATTATTTGAGAGTTTCAATTCTCAAAGAAAAAATTAGAAAGAGTTTTCATAATTTAAGATTTCTAATTATATTAGAACATTAGAAGAGAGAGTTTTCATAATTTGAAATTTTTAGAAAGAAAGAATTAAAGAGTTCAGAGTTCTGATAGAAAAATTAGACAAAAGCCATTACAATCTATATGCTTGCAGAACACACCAATAACTTCTAAAATCACAACACACTTAAAATTTTAACTTGGCCCACAAAAATATTTACAAATTAAGAATTGGGCGGGGGCCGCGCGTGCGCGTACCCCCTCAGCAACAAATTATGACGTCCACTCTCCCACTTGGGGAGATGGTAGGCCAGGACCCCTCCAATGTGCAATGGAGGCCCCTGACCTAGGCCTGGGCCTTAGTGATCACCCAAGGACCCCGTCCAGGTAAGTATGGATTAAAGTTGGCCCAGAACTCCATTTTGTAGTCATCTCACTTCTTCCTCTCCTCCACCCAATCGATATGGGACTAAACTCCCACGCTCTCCAACTCTTAATTAAACCAAATAGTCACACAGCTTCTCGGTTCTCTGTCACAATAAAAAGAAATGGTGGCGATGGATCATTGAATTGACTCATGAATCTTCAGTAAGATTGTCAGACGTGTTGACGTGGAGCATTCATATCTGCTTCAAAGTTTGGAGGTAAGGTCTCTTTTGGCAAAAGAGATGATATTTTCCTCCTTGTTATAAAAGGAGTGTGTAGAAGTGAATCACAGTAATCGTGCGAAGCAATGTGGCATCCCTTGGGTGGTGTTTGTGGGCGAGTCAGAACTTAATAGTGGTGTGGTCGAATTAAAGAACATTGAAGCTGCTAACAAGGAGGAGGTAGCTCAAAGAGCAGATTTTGATTGAGGAGCTTCGAAGAAGTTTAAAACATTAATTGTGTAAGATACATGACAGAAGGAGATGTTTGCAGTTGATACCGATCCCATTCATCATCATTTGTCTACAATTCACTGCTTCCAGCAAAGGAGTACGAATTCGAGCATGAGACTGGGTTATGTTGGTCTAAAACTCAATTTATCAGGTTGATGATGATGGTTGTTATCTGTCAGAGTGATGCATTCAACAATTGCAGTTTCTTCATTTTTTGCTTCTCAGTTCTGAAGCCTCCAGTCAAATCTGTCGTTGCTAATTGAGCTTGTATTTTATAACTTTTCCTTTTTACTCCATAGAGACTCCATCTAAAGGGCATTCCCCTAATGCACCAGATCTAATAGCTATATTATGTATTGTTTTAGACAAAACCAACCCGACATTGAAAGAACAATACTTCAATTTTGATGATGATGTGCAGGAGGCAGCAGGTTAATGATGATGTGCAGGTGGAAATTGCATCTGCTTCTTCTGATTCAGAAGACTCTGAAGATGTTGGAGGTGATGCGTCGGCTTCTCGCTTATTGCAGAAGAAGGGTGATTTGGAGGCACACAAGGTGGTTGATGGAATGCCACAGTTGGACTCTGCTGATATTGAGAAGAACCAGAGGGTTGTTTCTAATGTGGTGGAGACACAGAAGGGGACGGCTTCTGTTAACAGAGGCCCGTGGGTTAACTTGTTCAAAGACAACCGCAACTTAGGCAAGGGTATCAAACTGGATATGGTGGATTCCGGGGAGGATATGCTGCACATAACGAATGATGATGTCGATGATGTTGCAGAGATATGGGGATTTTGTCTTGTGGGACAATTTACAGGACGCTTCCCAGGCATGGATGCGATCCGGACTATTCGAGAGGGGTGGAAGGTTGAATGTACACACTGGGTCCATCGTTCGGGCTGGGTAGTCTTTAAATTTACATCGGAGGAGGATAGACTTAGTGTCTTGAACGGGGGACCATACTTTATCTATGGGAGATGCTTGATGCTGAAGAACATGCCAAGGTACTTTAGATTTAGAGGTGAAGAATTTGCTACAGTACCAGTCTGGGTTCAGTTACCGGATCTTCCACTTGAATGTTGGAATGCCCGTGCTTTGAGCAAAATTGCGTCAAGAATTGGGAAACCAATATCCACTGACAAGATGACCTTAAGTAAAGAGAGGCTTTCTTTTGCTAGGGTGATGGTAGAGGTGGATGCTTCAAAGGAACTAGTCTCATCGTTAGAAATTAAGCTTCCGACTGGTGACATTTATGACCAGTTAGTGGTATTTGAGGTTAAACCAAAATACTGTAAGAAATGCAAGGTGTTTGGCCATATTGAGGGTGACTGCAACAAAGTTTTGGAAGGGGCTAAGCATACTGCTTATGTGCCTCGGAAGATGGGCCGGCCAGGTGGAGTGGTTATGCAAAAGAAGGGGGAGAATAGTGGGAATCTGAGCGTTGCCATGGCGACATCGAGCAAGGTTGTGACTACAGGTGCTCCGACTCAGGATGTTGGGGTGACACATGGTGATATACTAATTGGGGGCAATAAGCATGGTACGGGTAATACGGACCCTATTCTGCTGCCAGAAAGTCTGTTCAGGCAGCAGAAATTTCTGTTGTACCAGAACAGTCCGAGATACAACCGATTGATGCTGGATTGAAACATTTGCCTGATGTGGTAGTGGGATATGAGGGGACTAGAAGTCTTAATAAAATGAAGAAGAAGATGGGTCCTGAACTTAGATCGAGTGCTTCTGACAGGATCGTACCTCAGGATGTAAGGCACGGTTCGGTGGTGACTTTGGAGGAATCATCAGTCCAGATTCGGGAGCAGATCACTGTAGGGGGCAAGGAAAAGGAGAATGTGATGGTGCCACAGAGTCGTCAGGCGGCTGTGAGGGAGAATCGAAAATTGACAGAAAAGGGTCTCAACTTCGCCTTAGTAACTAAAGGAAAAACGAAGGGGAAATCCCTTCAACCTTCCAAATGAGGTTGGCATTCTGGAATATCAGGGGGTTTCACCTACCCCTGAAACAAAAGGGTGTTGAGGCACTGGTAAAAAAGAGGGAGATTGGTTTAATGGCAGTATTAGAGACTAAGCTTTCACAGTCTGGACTGGAAGTGTTCATGGGTAGGAGGTTTAAAGGATGGAAGCAGGTAAACAACTTTGATTCTCATGGTGGAGGTAGAATATTAATCCTGTATGATCCATTAAAGATTCAGCTGGATACTCTGGAGATTCTCCCTCAGATTATTCACTGCAGGGTGGTATGTAAGGTATCATCCGTATCTTTCATTGGTAGTTTTGTTTATGGGTTCCATTCCATAGTGACTAGGAGAAGCCTATGGGAGAACTTAATTAGATGGGGTGATAATATGTCTGAACCTTGGCTTCTGATGGGGGATTTCAACAATATCTTGAGACAGGAGGAGAGGGTGTGTGGTGTGGAGGTGTCACAATACCAAATTAAAGACTTTACTGATTGTTGTGATGAATTGGGACTGTCGGAATTACAGTTCACGGGTTGCCACTTGACTTGGACCAATGGTAATGTCTGGTCTAAGTTGGATAGAGTGATGGCCAACCCTCTTTGGCATCAGAGGGCCTTTTACTGCCATGTGGAATTCTTACCGTCTGGTTGTCTGTCGGACCATTCCCTGGAATAGTCTCTTTACTTGAGCGGCCCCGAACGGTGAATAGACCGTTTCGATTCTGGAATTTCTTGGCGGGTCATGAGGACTTTCGGGAGACTGTTAGAGCTGGCTGGGAAATTGAGATAGTAGGTTCTCTTCAATTTCAGTTTTGTCGCAAGCTTAAGCTATTGAAAGCCCCGTTGAAACTTCTCAATGAGAGGAACTTTGGTCATATTGCTTCTCGAGCTGATCGGGCTAGGAAGCTCCTTAAACTCGCTCAGGTGCAGATCCAATCTCAATTTGATAATTCTGAACTGCGGGAGAAGGTTTTGGAGTTACGTAAGAATGCATTGGCCTTATCTAAGGCGGAGTTGGACTACTTTTATCAGCTGGCTAAATGCACTTATGTTTCTAAATCTGATAAATGTACTAAGTTCTTTCACAGTATTGTGAAAAGAAACAAGGGGCGTGGTTATGTGGCGGCTATTTCTAAGGAGGATGGTTCAATGACGGAGTCGACGGAGGAGGTAGCTTTGGAATTTCTTCGTTACTTCGAGGGTCTTCTGGGTACTCATTCTCAGGTGGAGCATGTTGACCCACAGGTGATTCAGTGTGGGGAGGTTATCTCCTCAATTCAAGCTTCTGAACTGTTGAAGGGGGTTACCTCGGAGGAGATTAAGGAGGCTCTGTTCAGTATTGGCAATGACAAGGCACCGGGTCCGGATGGATATAGTGCACTCTTCTTCAAGACAGCATGGAATATTATTGGTGTTCAGTTCTGTGATGCTGTCAAGGAATTTTTCGTATCAGGATATCTTCTGAAGCAAATGAATCACACTTTGATTGCTTTAGTGCCTAAATCTGCTCATGCTAATTCTGTGAGTGATTTCAGGCCTATTGCCTGTTGTAATGTGATCTATAAGGTGATTTCTAAAGTACTGGCTGCGAGGCTGCGACCTGTGCTCGGTGGAATTATTGATCCTTCGCAATCTGCTTTTGTGGAGGGTCGGAGTATGATTGAAAATATCCATTTGGTCCAAGAGTTATTGCGAAAGTATAACAGGAAGAGGGTATCCCCAAGATGCTTAATTAAAGTGGATCTCCGGAAAGCATATGATTCGGTCTCTTGGGAATTCCTTGCTGAGGTGATGACTGGTCTTCAGTTCCCGGCCAGATTTATTGGATGGATTATGCAATGTGTAACGTCTCCTTCTTATTCTATTGGCCTGAATGGAGGGATATGGGGGATGTTCAATGGGAAGAAGGGATTGCGACAGGGTGATCCTTTGTCTCCTTTTCTTTTTCTTATATGCATTGAATATCTTTCGAGGAGTCTAAAGGTCAGTACTAACAGGTTGGGGTTCAAATTTCACCCTAGGTGTGGAAATCTTAGGTTATCACACCTGGCATTTGCTGATGATCTCATGCTCATGGCTAGAGGGGACATTACTTCTGTCAGTATTATTATGGATAGCCTCAAGGATTTTGGTTTGAAATCGGGCTTGTGTGCTAACTTGCTCAAGTCAAACCTCTTTACGGCGGGAGTATATGGAGAGGAACTTGTTCAACTGAGGCAGTTGACTGGAATCCCTGTTGGTGTGATGCCTTTCCGTTATCTTGGTGTCCCGTTGGCGGCTCGGAGGTTACAGGTTGACCATTTTGCACCTTTTGTTGATAAAATAACAATGTATATCAACTCTTGGGTGGCGTCCAGCCTTTCTTTTGCGGGTAGAGCTGAGCTTATCAGATCAGTGCTACAAGGAGTGGATTGCTTCTGGCTATCTATTTTTCCGGTTCCAGGTGCTATCATAGACAGGGTAACTCGGCTGTGCAGGAATTTCTTATGGCATAAGCGCCATCATCCGGTTTCTTGGAAATCCATTTGCTTGCCAAAATCGGAAGGTGGATTGGGATTTCGAGATCTAAAAACTTGGAATGATTCTCTGTTAGCAAAATCCTTTTGGAATATTCATAAGAAAAAGGACACTTTATGGGTACGTTGGGTGCATCATATCTACCTTAAAGGGGATGTATCTGCTTGGGACTGGAAATGTATAAGGGATGATTCGCCATTGCTTAAGAGGCTAGTGGCGATACGTGATAAAATATGCCATGTTGAAGGATCCGTTGAGGCGGCGAAGAGGCGAGTAACCTCTTGGGTGATAGGTGAGCGGATGTGCATATCCCTCGGATATGAGTTTTTCAGATATAAGGGTTCCAGACTATCTTGGACAAGCTCAGTTTGGAATTCGTATGTCACACCAAAGCATGCTTGTACTCTTTGGCTTGCAGCGCGGAAGAGACTACCTACAAAAGATAGATTGACCTTTCTTCAGGTTGAGGATTCGTGTGTACTCTGTGTTGGTAATAAGGAATCGGCAGATCATCTATTCTTTCAATGTTCCTTCTCTGCTATGGTTTGGAGATACATTAGAGACTGGTTGGGTATCTCTCGGGGGATGTCAACTATCTCTAGTGCTCTTAAGTGGATTAAAAAGGAGGCGAAGAGATCCGGTGGAAAAGCAAAAGCTAAAAAGGTGGCCCTTGCTTGTACTGTTTATCATATTTGGAATGCCCGTAATATGAAAATTTTTGAAGGCCAGGCTCAGGAGGTGGGTTCTACTATATTCAAGATTAAGTTGCACATCTATAGGACTGTATTCACTTTGGATCCAACTGACACGGTGAATTTTTGAGGGGTATGGAATTCTGACAGAAAAGATGGGATACAAGCAGTTTTAGTCGACTAGTAAGGGTTTCTAGTCGACTACATTCAAGTATAGTCGACTAATTTTGGGATTAGTCGACTCCTGTGGCAACAGAGATGACGGATACATCCAGATCAAAATTCAAGTCGACTTGACTTTTTGGTTAGTCGACTTGAAACAAATATAGTCGACTAGGATTTCTTAACTAGTCGACTTGGTGCACGTACGGTCGACTAATCCTTTTTGTATTAGTCGACTCCTGTGGCAACAGAGAGGACGGATACTTCTGGAGTATATTATAAGTCGACTTGATCTTGTGACTAGTCGACTGGCAGCAATATAGTCGACTAGGCTCCTTAACTAGTCGACTTAGTGCATGTAACAAGTATAGATGTATAGCCAGTTGGATTTATATCTGTATTATGGTTTTTGATAAATAAAATTTGCATTCTCCAAAAAAAAACAATACTTCAATTTTGAGTGTTTGGATGTAGTTATATATCATGAACTACGAAATCTGAAGAGAACAATTATTTGAACGTTACGTGGTACCAGTTTCAAGGTTGCCATGCTCGAGTTATAGGGCTGTTGATGCTTGAAAATGACCAACTGGGAAGAGAAAACTTACTTACATCAGGGGGGGGGGAAAAAAGGAAATCACTACAATCCTTCCAATTCTAGTTTAACAAAAAAAAATTTGATCATTTAAGCACTTAAGGAAAACTATTTTTTAAACATCCATGATCTGAACTAATCAAACTTTTCTAAACTTGCGAGTATTGAGGAAGGGTGGTTATGATTCAATCCAAGTATAATCACATCCTGATGCCCCGCGTAGATTTCTATTTTACATTTCCCTCATAGAAAAAGATTTTTGTTTTACATTTTAAAAATATTACAATTGTTTATAAAATAGTAAAATGTTTATAATTTCGAATCACACACTGAAAGAAGAAGCAAACGAGATACAAAGTTCTATGACCAAACTTGATAACCATTTCACTGATAAGAGCCCTGAATTAGGGAGTGGCGTGGGGCTTGATAATTGATAATTTTATCTAAAATCTAACCTGAACTTTAGGATGTTGACTTTTAGAGTCACAAGAAATAGTTTACTAGGTCGGATATATATCCTAGAAGCAAAATGGTGTCTTATAAAATCTAGAGATGAATCTTTGAAAATATGAACCAGATACCCATACAAATATTTTTATAACCTAGTTCACTTGGTTCTAGTGAAATGCTATATCTGATTGTTATTTGAGGAAAAGAATTAGATTTGAGCTTGATCCTCAAGTTTGTTATTTTGGGATAAATGTTACACTTGTAAGCACTATAAATTTACATCCCGGTCTCCACCTTCTTTGGAGATGTAAGCACTATAATCGATTTACGAACCAAAAAACGCTTAAAACATGACCCCGCAAGACCACAACTTGGAGCCGCAACTTTTACAACAAGATCCCTCTTGGATCGACTTCTGGAGCCTTAACTCCTACAATGATGCTATCCCGCAAGACCGACTTCTCACAACCTCCTTCACTTGAGGTTTACAACACAAGATCAAAGAACAATTGAGATCATACTCCGATCACAGAGAAACTTCTCTCAAGTATAAATTCTAAAGTTATAGTAGGAGATTTAGAGACTCAAACTTTTGTGTATGAAAGATTGGAAGAATAAGGCTTTGAAGACTTTTTTGAATAGCCCAAGAAGATTGGAATCACTTAGCACTTGAAACTATCAGAAATCTTGGCTAAACTTTTGTTCTAAAACTTGATATTAAACTCTGCATAAAAGGTTTTGATTTTTAGCCCCAAAAAAAAAAACATTTGCTAAAATCATGCATAGAAAGTCAACAAGCTGTCGAAAGTTGGTGCAGGACTTTCGGGTCAACGATCACAAACAGCTATAATTTTAAATTTCAGACATCTATTTATTGAGAAATTACATTGCCTGTCGAAAGCATTGTTGTAGCTGTCTAAAATTAGGGAGTGCTGTCGAAAATCTGAGCCACTGTGAGAAAACCAAACTTTCTAGAAAATGTTGTCGACAGAAAAAACTAAGTTTTCGAAAGCTCCGTTCAACAGTTAGTGAAAAACACTATCACTGCTGTCGAAAATAAGTCTGTTCTGAACTTTTCTGAGCTCTATGGAAAACGCTGTTGACAGCGTACACAAAGGCTGTCGGAATTTTATCAGCTCAAAACACAAAAACGTGCACGCTGAATATTCATTTTTGACAGTGCCAATAAGGGCTGTCGAAAGTAGTTTAGTGAAAACAGGTTTTTCAATTAACTGTGTGAACAAAAGGGCATCGTCTGAAAACTAACTAGTCCTTCCACACCATCACAGCATGGTGTGGTAGAACGTAGAAATAGGACATTGTCGGACATGGTTCGTTCAATGATGGCACATGCAAATTTATCAATATCATTTTGGGGACATGCATGTTAGCTGCCGGCTATTAAACCATGCACTTTCTACATCATTACCTTCCACACCCTATGAGCTATGGACCGACAGTAAGCCCAATTTTGAAAATTTGCAGCCATGGGGCTCAGCACCATATGTCCACACCACTTTCCACCTAAATAGGAAGTTGGGCTCGAGGTGGAAGAAGTGCATATTCATCCACTATTCGAGTCATTCAAAAAGGTATGTGTTCCTCGGTGAACACGAAGATGGAAGTGTGATTGAGATAGAGTCACGAGATGTGAATGTCCTTGAAGAGGAATTCCTTAGCAAAGGAGAGGTGAACCAAGATTCAAATTTCTATGAGCTAGATGAGAGCGCACCAAATTGTCCAATGGAGATTCTGAACCTGCGCTTCCTGAGAAAGTGGAAGAAATAACCATGTAAATGATGCAGTGCCACATTCACAAAAATCTCATATGCTGTGTTGAAACAATTGTGATACTATCCCTCATCGTCATTTTGAGATGGAGGGAGTTGTGCGCATGGTGGCAACGCATGGCAGTACGAAATTGGGATCTGTCAAAGAGGCTCTTTCTGATTCTAATGCAAGTGAATGGATGGACGCCATGAAAGATAAAATGGAGTCTATGTGGACTAACCATGTCTGAAATTTGGTGATTTGATGGATTTACCTACCGGACGCAAGGCTTCTGGGAACAAATGAGCGAAAGGTAGATGGAACTATTAAAAGGTATAAAGCACATCTTGCGGTGATATGTTATAACTAGGGAGAGAGGGTAGAGAACGAAGATACTTTCTCCCCAGAGGAAAGGTTTGTGTCGATTCGCACGATACTAGTTTTGATCTCTCGTCTGAATCTGGAACTTGTTCACATGGACATTAAGACAACTTTCCTTCACAGAGAACTAGATGGGTGATCTTTATAGATCAGCTAGAGAGCTTTGTATCTAAAGATCATGAGTGCAAAGTTTGCTAGCTCAATTGTCCATTTATGGACTGAAACAATCATCTAGACTATGATAATTTCAATTTTTTCGAACCATACTATAGTTTGGGTTTACAATTATTGAAGAGCATCATTGTGTCTATCTTAAGCAATCAAATGAAAAGTTTCTTATCATGGCATTGCATGTCGATGACAGACTGATAGCTTCTAACAATCTGGAGATAATTGTCTCCACCAAGGGCTGGCTTATACCGAACTTCGATATAAAAGACATGGGTGATGTGAGTTTCGTACTCAAGAGTTAAGATCGAACAGATATTTCTCATATTTGATACCTATCATTTAGCTAAACGCGCATCTCCACTAGAAGTAGGGAATCACTTGTCGAGTGGTAGGTGGCAGGTCTAATTTGGTGGGCCGTGCATTGCAGGGTATTTACGATGTCATATTCACTGATGTACGTTCAAGGAGCTGCTTCACCGTAACGTGTTATCTTATTGCATATATTTGGCGACCATATTTTAGAGTAGGCGAATTGATCCATGGTTCGCTACCGTGTGAGCAAATGAAGGATGGATAACACATTTGGTCATTATATTTCTCACCTTTACCCTTAGAGACATTCGGTTGTGTCGGGAAGGCTGAAGGCGGTATCGCTACGTTCATGCTCTCCCTATAGTCATGATAGATTCAACTAGGCGAGAAGTTATTAGAAAGCGGTTGCTTTTAGGAATGGCATCAATGCGAAAGAAAGATCACCTACACATATACCGTAAAGGGCATCCGGAGCTTCGTTCTGATGAAAAAGTGGGCCGTACAGGAGTGTTCCGTGGCGGATGGATACTCTTCTTTATTGATTGAGAGATTGGGAATATACGAACTATAGATGTGAGCTGGTTAATCTGGGTAAGTCAAGACCTTGGCTTATTTTTATATAAAGTTAGAAGAGTTGTTCTCACTCCGGTAAAGAGTTGGTAGTTCAGTGGCTCACCACTTGCAGGTGGTCTTGATGATCCCCGATCTAACAATTGGTATGATGTAGGAACGTGAAGTTGGTATATGGTTTGAGATAGAGGCGTCATACTATTTAGTTTCCTCAAAAGACTCAAAGTCAAGTTTGAAGGTAACACATATTGATTCAAGAGCTCAAGCGTAAAGAACACATCAAGCACTTAAGATGGAGTCTAGCTCTAAGCAATCAAGTTTTTGATCGAGTCAAGCGGAGAAGAACGATCACATCATGATGAAGAAGACGAGAGTTTGTATGTCTAGATCTTGGGTAAAGTTCAGATTAGACTTAATGGCTCAAGAACACACACAAGTTTAATATTGGTTTTTAAGATTAAAAGTTTTAGTGTTTCAGCTTAACCCATTTCAATTAACTAGAATATGTTTTTGATTTCTTAAATGAATTTTCTCAAAAAGCAAGTTCATACCATTTTATATGTTTATTGGATTCTATCCACACACATTGTGCTTAAAATGAGTTTAACAAACTTGTTATTGCATTTATACAAGTTTTGAGAAAACTTGTTTATCAATTTATAGGAAAAATAGTTTTTGTACCTTAAAAAATGGTAATTAACATCTCAAAAATAGTTTACATGTTTGTAATATGTGTTGAATTTTTGTTCACGCATACTGGTGCCTTAATGTATTTACATGAACTTATTTTTGCAAAATTTATAGAGATTTACTTGATTTAAAGATGTATTTACAAAAAATTGAAATCAGAATTTAGTGTTGAGCCAGTCGACCACCCGGCCGACTGGATATGCACAGCATTGTGCAGTGCATGTCGGTCGACCGACCAGTAGACCACTGTAGAACCAGTGCTCTCTGTTTCTAGATTTCAATTGACCGCACAGTCGACTACGAGAGAGCTAAGCACTCTGTTTGAGCTTGGTCGACCGAGTGGTCGACCGCTGGCTCACCCGGCTATTTTTATAGTCGTTGGCAGTCGATTGACCAGTCAACTGATCTCTGGCAAACTATTAGAAACGGCTAGTTTTCTGTTTGAATATTTTTGTTTTATTATCAAACGGATATACTTTTACTTTATTTGAGTTTAATCATTGTTTTAATACTTGGGTATAATCTCTAATTATCTCTATCCTACTCCTATACATAGGGGTAATTGGAAAGAGTTTTTTTAACAAGAATTTTAAAATAATTTTGAGAAGAGTTTTATAAGATTTTGAAAAGATTTTTGATTGAGAAATTTTGTATTTAAAGTTTTGAAAACCAGGAAAATAAGTTTTTTGGAAAATTCAAGTTTCTAACTTCAAATTTCTATTTCCTCAAAAAAAAAATCCTAAGTGTTTTCTTAAGAGCTTCATTTCAAAACTTCTAGTTTTCTCACAAACTTGAGCTATCATTTCTATCTATTCTTTTAAATTTCTTATTTTTTCAGATTTTCAATTTGTGATCTTTGTGATCACCAGGTATCTACTTTTTCAAATTGCTTTGTGCTACCCTTTTGTGTAGATGTGTATTTGTTTTGTGCATTGCATTGTGTCTTGCCTTTGTGCCTACCTCTTGTGTAGAGATTCATTGGCTTTGTGTCCACCTCTTGTGTAGAAATTATTTTCTTTGTAGAGTTTTTTTGTAGAGATAGTGAAAATTCTTCTAGTGGAAGGCGAGGACAATGAGCAAGTGGCTCGAATCTCGAAATATATCTTTTTGTTTGCGTTTGTTATATCTCTACTCAACTTTACTTGTTTATATCTTGCATTGCTATTATTGTTTATTAATATATGCTTGATATTCTGCCTACACTTATTGTGATCCAAGAGAGCTATTAAAACACCTCAACTCTTATAAAAGAGGAACCTTAATGAGAGTTTTTAGAGCCCTTCACCGGGAATTCGACTTCACTCTTGGAATTCTCTTGTGTGTTTGTTTTGTTAGTCATAATTTTTATAATTTCGCGTTTGATTAGCACTTCACATATTCATCCCCTCTAGGTGAACTTTCAATTAGCATCAGAGCTTGGTTTTCTTGATATTCGATTTAACCACCATAGAGAGGTCCTATTTTACTAATCATCATATTTGTTTTGCACACTTATGGCATAGAGTGGTAAATCTAGTATTTATTGTCCACCCAAGCTTGATAGACTTAACTTTCCTACATGGAAGGTTAAGATGACCGTTTTCTTGAATTTCTTGGGTAGTAGATAGTCAAAGCTATAGGCAAACATTTGTTTGTCCCAAGGGTGATAAAGACTCGTGTTATGAAATTACCCTTAAGGAATATATTGCCAATTCTAAAGCTCATTATTCACTATTACAAGCTTTGAATGATGATGATGTTTCTAGAGTTATAAATTATACATGTACATATGATATTTGACTAGATTTGATCACTACTCATGAAGGCACATCACAATTCAAGAAAGTTAAAATTGATTTGCATAATTCTCATATGAAAGTTGTCATATGTTTGATAATGAATCTATAGATGATATGCTTACCCGTTTCACTAAAATTATTAGTGCATTCATTTCTCTAGGTAAGCCTATCAACAATAATTAAAAACTGCGAAAAATTATTAGAGTACTTCCTCTAGCTTGGGAAGTTAAAACTACCACCTTGAAAGAGCTTAAGGAAGAAATGAACTTTCCGTTTTCATGAGAAACTTGAAGACCCATGAAATAGAGATGAATATATGAAAAGATTGTGAGTTACAAAAAGAGATTGGTGTTGCACCGAAGGCCTCTACAAGAGAACTCAATAAGAAAGGCATTACAACTCCAACACCTCGGAAGATGAAGAAAAATTAACTTTTCTAGTGAAGAGCGTAAATATGTACCTCAAGAGTGAAAGGAGGAGTGACCCAAGAAGAAAAAGTAAGAAGAAAGCAATTAAAGCGACCATTTGAGATTCAGATAGTGAATCCGAGTATGATTCCGCACATAGGTGTTTCATAGTCCAAGAGGATAACCCCCTTGAGGTAAATTCAAAATCCGAAATTGATGAGAATGAAAAATTATCAAATGATAATCTGGCTTTATGCAGTGAAGAGATCTTTGAAAAATATGATTTAATAAAAAAGAGAAACTTGAAGTTGAAGAAAGAAAATGATGCTTTATTTTCAAAACTTGATTTTGTCTTGAAAGAAAATGATTTCTTGAAAAACAAAGTTGAGCTGATATCGAATAAAAAAGATTACGCTTCTCATGTAAATATTATTTCTTTAAATTTTGATAAAAATAAGATTTATGTTTTGAACAACAAAATTGATTGTTTAAGCTCAATTTTGAGCTAATGTGCTTTTGACCATAAAAGATTGAAATCCTTATTTTAAAAGAAACAAGTTTCACAAATTCATGCACAAACCCCATGGCATGCACATATACATCATACTTATAAGTATGCCAACATGTGTCATTGTTCACATTGTGTCGAAAAGGTTATCGAAGTTTAGTTTTGATAGATTAAAAATTTCAAATACAAATGTTTTGGTTCGAAATACTATCATTCAAGGACCCAAGAAAGTTTGGGTACTAAAGTCCATTCCAATTATTTTTGATGCAGGTGTGGGCTCTTCAAAATGTGAGAGAATTTTGGTGCTTTGGTGGTAAATGCAATAGGTGTTTCATGAACAAATAATTGGATGCATCACTATCAAGGAGTTTAGGTGGGAGGATCACTTTGTTTTGGAGAAATGGAGATTAATTCTATCAGTTTGGCAACTATCTCTATCTTTTATCTTATGCTTACAAATGCTTTAATTGGATGATTTTTAGCATATCATAGTTTGCATATTTTGATTATGTTTTTAAATGTAAATCTCATTAGAACTTATAATATACTTGTATAGCTTTTGAGATACACTCTTGATTTTGTGTCAAATTAGATTCATATTCTTTGTGTACTCAATTATTATTTAGCTATGTGTGTATATTCTAATTTTGATGATTCTTGCATTTATACATGTACTCTCTTTAAAATGTATTTTTGGTCGTTCTTTACATTTGGTATTTCAAACTATTTTCAAATACTTATTTTTGAAATACCACCCTTATTGGGCGGATGGTTGGGTTTCATGCCTTGTATGATTAAATTACTATTTTTTTGATTTATGTATGTAGGTTGGTGATTTTAATGAGTTATACACATGATTATCATGATATTTTATTTTTATATATTCATTTATGTTTATCTATATATGTATGTGTTATATTTTCAAGTGGTTTTTCAATTGGCATCATACATATTTTTGTTTGATTGTGCATGTTTAACATTGTCCATATATATTTTTATAGCACAATTAGTTTCATACTTAGCTTGATTTTATTTCTAAATAAATTGATATATTTTTATAAGCTTATGCATTAGTTCTATGGTTGTTTTAAAAAAGGAGAGAAATTTTTTGACTTTAATTGGTATTTTCCATCCTTTTTGAGAAAAAATATTTTCTTTTAAAATTTGTTCATATTTTTTATTGGTATAAATTATTACAATTAGTATCTATATTTCAAATTACTTAGAGTCTCAAATTGATATTATAGACTTCCATTATCTATTCAATTGGTTTCATGTTTAAACCTTCAATTGGTATCAAAATTGTTTTGCAAATTGGTATCTATGTTGGTTTCAAATTTTGTTTCAAACTTACAATTGATTTCAAGTTTACAATTGGTATCCTTCAATTATTATCCTTTAGAAAATTAAAATTTCAATTGTTTTCAAAATTTATTTTTGATATGTATTGCTTTTATATGCAAGGGGAGTTAACTTAACGTCTCCTTTATATGTAAATTTGTGATGAGTATATTACATAAAGAACAGCTTGACCTCTCTTCTGTATATAGTACACGTGTATAGGGAGCTTAACATCTTCATCTGTACATTATATATTATGTCTATGTGATTTATGATTTAGTTATCCATTCTCCATGTAATACATGTATGCAGGGGGGCTAACTTAATGCCTCTCTCATCATGAATTTATGTCGCATATATATTTACTTTACTTTGGTGTGTTCAACCCTTTGTTGATGAGTTGATAAAAAGGAGGAGTGAGATTTAGTGTTTATATATGCATGTTTCATATTTTGCATATATGTTTATGCCGTACTTGTTGTTGCAAAGGGGAGAGAAATAGCTTTGATTGAATATCTTATTATTTATTTATTATGCATGAGTTAAGGGGGAGCTTTTACAAAGCTTTTCACTAAGCTATGCATATATAACTTCATGAGTTTTATCATTATTAAAAAGGGATATTGTTGGTCCAAAGGCCTATAACTCTAGTTTCGATGATGATTAACTCGTGTTGTTATAGTACTAATGGTCTTGTATTGTTTAAGTTTCAGATATTGATCAAGATCTTAGTTGGTGTTTAGCTTCCTCAAGACACTCAAAGTCAACTTTGAAGCTAGCACATATTGATTCAAGAGCTCAAGTATAAAAAATACATCAAACACTCAGATGGAGTTTAGCTTTAAGGAATCAAGTTTTTAATTGAGTCAAGCGGAGAAGAACGATCACATCATGAAGAAGTAGATTAGAGTCTATATGTCTGGATCTTGTGTAAAGTTTAGATTACACTTGATGGCTCAAGCGCGCACACACACATAAGTTTAATATTGTTTTTTAATATCAAAAATTTCGGTTTAACCCATTTCGATTTAAGTGGAATATGTTTTTGATTTCATGAATGAATTTTCTCAAAAATAAGTTCATATCATTTTACACTGTATTGGATTCTATCCATACACATTGTGCTTAAATTGAGAGTAATAAACTTGTTTTTGTATTTATACAAGTTTTGAAAAAAATTATAGTTTAGTTTTGGAAAAATAATTTTTGTATTTAAAAAAAAGTATTTAATATCTCAAAAATAGTTCACATGTTTGTAATATGTGTTGAATTTTTGTTCACACATATTGGTGCCTTAATATATTTACATGAACTTATTTTTATAGAATTTACAAAGATTTATTGGATTTAAGGATGTATTTAAAACGAACTTAAAAATCAGAATTTAGGGTTGAGCTGGTCGACCGCCTGGTCGACTGGATATGCACAGCTTTGTGAATATGCATGTCGGTCGACCAACCGATCAACCACAGTAGGAAAAATGCTCTCTTTTTATCGGTTTCAATCGAATGCTCGATCGACCGCCAGAGTGTTGAGCTCTTTGTTTGAGCTCGGTCGACCGAGCGGTCAACCGCTGGCTTGAATGGCTATTTTTATATCTGTTAGAGGTCAACTGTCTGGTCAATCGACCTCCGGAAAACTGCCAGAAATGACTATTTTCTGTTTGAATATTTATGTTTTACTATCAAACGGATATATTTTACTTTATTTGGGTTTAATCACTGTATTGACAACTGGATTTAATCTCTAATCATCTCTACCTTACTCCTATAGATAGGTGTCATAGAGAGAGAGTTTTTTTACATGAATTTTAGAAGACTCTGAGAAGAGTTTTATGAGATTTTGAAAAGATTTTTGATTGAGAAAATTTATGTTTAAAGTTTTAAAAAATCAAGAAACAAATTTTTGAAAATTCAAGTTTCAAAATTCTATTTCTTCAAGAAAATTTTCCCAAGTATTTTCTTAAGAGCTTCATTTCAAAACTTCTAGTTTTCTCACAATCTTGAACTATCATTTCTGTCATCCTTTTAGGATTTCTTGTTATTGTGAGATTTCTATTTTGTGATATTTGTGATCTCCAAGTGTCTACTTTCTCAAACATCTTTGTGCTAACCTCTTGTGTAGAGGTGTATTTGCATTTTGCATTGGATTTGTGTCTTAACTATGTGCCCACCTCTCATGTAGAGGTTCATTGGCTTTCTGCCAGCCTCTTGAGCAGGGGTAGTTTCCTTTGTAGAGTTTCTTTGTGGAGATAGTAAAAATCCTTATAGGTGAAGGCAGAGAACCTTAAAATATATCTTTGTGTTTATGTTTGCTATCTCTCAACTCTACTTGTTTATATCTTGCATTACTATTGTTGCTTATTGATATATGGTTGATATTGTGCCTACATTTGTTATTATCCAAGAGAGTTATTGAAGCACCTCAACTTTTATAAAAGAGAAATCTTGAGGAGAGGTTCTAGAGCCCATCACTGGAAATTCGGCTTCACTCTTTAGAATTCTCTTGTGTGTTAGATTTGTTAGCCATAGATTTTATAATTCTGCATTTGATTAGCACTTCACCTATTCACTCCTCTCTAGGTGAACTTTCAATCTGGGTTGTCAGATTGAGTCAGCAGATGAGATTTGTTGAGGAACTGGGATACACCTATAAGGGTTAGGACTAGGATTGGCCTTCTTTATATAAGGAGGATAATCTCTCCCTAAATCAACTAGCAAGTATATACAATTGCGTGCAATGAATTGCAACTCCTCATCTTCTTCAAGCCTCCAACAAAGTCATCTATTCTGCTTGGATCATGAATCGTGATGAAGAATCTCACAATGTTGATTATAGTTCCTTCCAGTGTCAAGAAGAAGAACGCTCTTTCGAGGATAAACCCTTCGCATCAAAGAGGTACATTTTCGCTACAGCAGTTATACGATCTATGTGTATGTACAAAAAGGTTAGAAAATAACTTTTAATAAATTTTATTTTAACATCAATTATATTTTTATTTCATGTGTGTAGCATGTGAGCAAAATCTAATCCTAATTAAGCTCTCACACTCGCACTTTCATTATATTTGTTTTGAGACACTTTAGCTCTTACTTCAAACTTTAGAATCGAAACATTCTTTAGGGATAGACGACATACCGATCTGTACTGAAGAAGAAAATTTTGATTTCTTACTTTTACTCTTTACCAAACCGAACGGAAAGAAGATTAGAGACCAGAAGAACACAAAGGGAAGAGATCGGAAAGACAGACTTAAACCGGCTTGACCGTACTAAACTAACCGTGAAGAAGATATTTTCACATAATTCGGGAAGATTGTGCTTTAATTTCTTGTTTTTTTATTATTTTTATAATTTCTTATTTTCTTGTTTTTTTATTATTTATATAATTTTTAACTTTTTTCTATCATTTTCTTGTACTTCTTCTCTTTTCTTAGTCTGAGCACTCTTCGCCGCATAAGGCTCAACCCTTTCTTGCCATTTTACTCTACATTAGCTTTTGGGTGGCAAGCACACAGTATTCTTCTTTAATCTTTAGTAAAAGACGAAAGAATAGTTCAGTTTGTGCTCACCATGCAGCTACATGCCTAAATTATAGGCGGCCCAAGGACTTATAAACACATACTGAGGATGAAGTTGCACGAAAACACAATTTCTCCTTATAGGGATGCCTAATGCTATTATGTTCAAGGAACTTAGTTTGTGTTAAAGGGGAAAGAAAAAAGGAAAAGAAAGAAAACTAAACCACTCAAAAAAAAAAATTAGGATAAAGAACAACAATTTGTATATTTCACGTGTGAAAAATATGTATTATAACATCGTTGGGTGCTTGATGTATGCAATGTTGGGTACTCATCTCGATTCATTGTTGAATTACTGAGACTTGTTCTATCGAATCCCAGTCCTCCTCACTCAAGTACCAAGGGTATTGAGATAACTGAGAGGTACAACAAACTACATGTTATGCTATGGTGGGTCAGATTTGCGGTTCCACAGTTATACAGATGTTGATTATGCCAGCAATCTGGACGAGTGCAAATTGACTTCCTCATCCTTCTTACTCGGAGGAGGGGCAATCTCTTAGTGTAGAATGAAGCAGTTAGTAGTAGCTGTAACCCCCTGATCTCTGATGTACGTATCACAGTATCAGTACTCGATACGACGTACAAAATTGACTTAACCTCCTTGGTAGTCCGATTGAGCTGATTTCAGTTTCAAATCTCATTTTCTAATATTTTAGATTTTTCAGGATTTTCTGGAATTTTTCTGAATTATTTTGGAAAATCACCGTAGTTAGTGTCGACCGACACCGATAATCGGCTCTACGATTTTTAAGTCACAAATGGAGTTGTATTTTGAGGATCCGCTTTCACCATGTGTCTTAGAATCATATTATCTATGTTAGAGTATTTTTGGAGATTTTTTCTGAATTTATCGAAATCCGGACGAAACCAGTGTCGTCCTGTACCGACAAAACCTTCCAGGATTTTAACTTACAAACCGGATTGAATTTCTTCAAGTTTTCATATTATGTCTTAGGATAATATTCTCTATTTTTTGTAATTTTTGGACACCATTCGGAGCTGGTCGAATATTGGGCCAATATAAATAATAATAAAATATTAGTTTTTAATTCTCTTTTCTTTTCTTTTCTTCTCCCTTCTTCCCGAAGCCTCCTCCACCGCCTTACCCATCTCCACCGCCATCTCTCTCTCTCTCCCTCTTCTGTTTAAAACCCTCTCTTTCCCTTTCCCTTAACAATTTCTCCCTCTCTCTATTTCTCTCTCTCTAATTAAGATCACTAATCAAACCTCTCTCTCTCTCTATTTCCTCTCCTTCTCTCTCTCTTCCACTGTCCTAGGCCAGCAGGTGGCCCTGACCCATGCCTGCGGCCGCGCCCCCGGCCGGCGCCACCTCCGCCCCTCTCTTCTTCTTCTCCTTTTCTTCCTCTTCTTTTTCTTCTTCTTCTTCTTCTCCTTCTTTTCTTTTCTTTTTCTTCTCCTGTCAACTCTCTCTCTCTCTCTCTCACTCACCCTCTCTCTCTCACTCACCCTCTCTCTCACTAGCCCTCTCGGCCTGAATCGCCACGGCGGGCCTCCCCCGCCGCCGGCCAGCACCTGCTGGCCGGACTGTGCGCGGGCACAGCAGCAGCACATGCTGCTGCTGCTGCTCCTTCTTTTGGGTGAGTGGGTTCGGGTTTACACCCGAACCCATTAACCCCTATTGGGTTAAAGTGAAACCCGATAACCCATTACCAATAAACCCTATACCCCTATTGGGTTAAACCGTTAACCCATTACCCGTTAATTTAAGTTAATTGGGTATGGGTTGTCGATCTGGACCCGACCCGTTAAGAGCCCAACCCGCATCCAAAACCCATTAAAGGTAAAATTGCAGAAAACCCCTGCTACTTTTTATTATTTGCATTCAAACTATTTTTATTACATATTTAACCTTTTTTGTTCTGATTTAGTCTTCGGGCGATAACTGGAGCATCCGGACTCCGATTGGACGCTGCTGGATCCGTTGCGATCGTGGGAAAGAGAGCTACCTTCCTATGGCTAGTTCGTGAGTGTTTTTATTTTCTAAATTGTCTTTTTAGTATATTAATTGAACTTGGTTGCTTTATTAAAATAAAACATGATTACCGGTAAATCCCCATTGGTCATGTTTACTAAATTGTAAACAATGTTAAAACACTGTAATAAACAGTAAAAGACATTGAGCGTGACACTGGATGTCTATTAGGTCATGTTCATGTACCACTGACATCCGGGCTACTATTTCACCATATTCTTGGACACTATTATGACATGTATTGTGTCACAGTTACGTTACATGTATACTGATCCACTGATACGCTATGACACTACACTGCTACTAGACATGAATGCTCTAGACACCGTTCTTTCATGCACTGGTATCATCATTATATGGCTACTGTAGTTCACTGGACATGTAGTACATTATACACTGACCACTGTTATGACATGTACTAGTGATACACAGATATGTTACACGGATTATTGCTACACATATATGTTCCACTGGTACACGGATATACCAATTCATGGAGTATCGCATTTTATATTATTGTTATCATCGTTACATGGATGCTCGATACACAGTTATCTCAGGTTCACACATCACGGTTACATATGCTCACAGCACGAGTGTACATGCATGTATTGTTTCGATCTTCTTGTCATATGAATCACCGTACATATTACATGTATTATTGTTCCATGTTATCCGTGTATTCTTATTATATGATTGATTCTCGTTACTGATATGGATCTTCCCGTTACTGGACACGAGCTGTTGATATGTGATGTGTGGAATCCCATATCTATTGTTCCCGTTTCCCATTATATTGTTCTCTGCTATCAACAGAGCTCAGGTCCTGTTATCCCGTTACCTGTATCATGTACTGTATTTGTTCTTGTTACACTGTGTACTTTTAATATCATAGAATAAAGATAACTTGGGGATGGGGGAGGCTTGACGGTTGATTAGATCTTATCGGGTGGATGTACTGGATCTATATTGTTAGTCCCACTCAGGGGACGATAGTGCCGCCTACCAATAGCTCCATGAGCTCCCGTTACTTGATTTGTGCTCCCATCTTAGCGGAGGGCCCTGGTCTCAGCAGCCAGGGGTCCGTTTAAGGCCGTGATCCCGGGTATGCACGGGATACACCTACCTGATAAGAGCTCCTCGACCATGGGTTTTCAAGTAACATAATAAAACAGTATACATAATAGTGACATCGGGACCACTTGTTATTTGGTCACTCTCTCGTTTGGATAATGGTACCCGTATGCCATGTCCGGATGGGTTCGACTGGAGTGCGGGCTCCAGTATGAACTGCCAGTGGTATCGGACACTGGAAGAGATTGACTAAAATACCAGGTGGTACAGATTGTTATTATTATCTAAATCACATGACATGCTCGACTCATGTATATTATTGTCCCTTCATGTTTGTTACTATTCCTGATATGTTATTCACTATCATGTCACTTGTATATCTTGTTACACTTTCTGATATTCGTTGCACTCCATGTGGTAACATGCGATTCATGTACATGTATACCCTGCATTGTAAATATTCTGATTTGTGTATACCTTACATACTTCATTTTGTATCTGCACAACACAGTAGTATGAGTATATTGCATGCTGCACATCTGCATGTTCAGTTCTATCACTCACCACTGTACAACATATTTATTATATCAAACCTGAGACTACTGTAGACATGACCCGATGATAACATGCTAGTTGATGATGGTATTAAAATATGGCATTATTATATTTCTACTGATTCCTAAGTATCTATGATATGGTATCACTGGTATATAAATATGTATTATACATTATTATCGTGCTTGTATTACTATAGTACATATTACTGCCTCCTTCATTTTACCACTCACTAGGTCGCTTGCTGACGACCCTGGGTTTGCGTGCCCAGGTTGAAAATCTGAGCTCTCGTATTATCAGATAGTCCAGTGGATTCACATAGGAGACTTTACCATCGAGACCCTTCATAGGTATCTTTGTGCTTTGTTCCTGTTATCTATTGATCCCTAGTTTTATATCTGTTATGATCACTAACCCCTTTCTGCTGGTATTCTTGTACTTATTTTCTGCTGGAACTCTTGTGTATATGGAAGCTATGTCCTATACTGAGGCTTAACGTACGCGTGAGGGTGTTTTCACCTCGCGTATGTACGTCGCCATAACGTCCCGTACCTGCGGGATCGGGGCATTACACAGTGGTATCAGAGCTTAGGTTCACACCTGGTGTGGGTAACCATGTGGGTCAATGTTTGGGTTCTTACCAACAGTACAATCAGGTTCAGATTCACTGATCTGTATCTGAATTTGGGGATTCCAGCGACGAGTACAAGAATACACTGTCATTGACAATTCATTCCCTGACTCTTTTGTATTCCTTACTTATAGTTGTCCGCCAAAAGATCTGATTTCCTTCTCGCTTTCTTTGCATCTTATTGCTTCCAATCCGTTCTCTGATGTACGTATCACAGTATCAGTACTCGATACGACGTACAAAATTGACTTGACCTCCTTGGTAGTCCGATTGAGCTGATTTCAGTTTCAAATCTCATTTTCTAATATTTTAGATTTTTCAAGATTTTTTGAAATTTTTCTGCATTATTTTGGAAAATCACCGTAGTCAGTGTCGACCGACACCGATAATCGACTCTACAATTTTTAAGTCACAAATAGAGTTGTATTTTGAGGATCCGCTTTCACCATGTGTCTTAGAATCATATTATCTATGTTAGAGTACTTTTGGGGATTTTTTCTGAATTTATCGAAATCCGGACGAAACCGGTGTCGCCCTGTACCGACGAAAACTTCCAGGATTTTTAACTTACAAATCGGATTGAATTTCTTCAAACTGTTTTCATATTATGTCTTAGGATAATATTCTCTATTTTTTGTAATTTTGAGCACCGTTCGGAGCTGGTCGAATATTGGGCCAATATAAATAATAATAAAA
This sequence comes from Agave tequilana, assembly GCA_038442645.1. Classification (NCBI taxonomy): domain Eukaryota; kingdom Viridiplantae; phylum Streptophyta; class Magnoliopsida; order Asparagales; family Asparagaceae; genus Agave; species Agave tequilana. The sequence goes on along the minus strand of JAVJIF010007385.1, from coordinate 111,180 downwards.
TATTAGTTTTTAATTCTCCTTTCTTTTTCTTCTCCCTTCTTCCCGAAGCCTCCTCCACCACCTTACCCATCTCCACCGCCATCTCTCTCTCTCCTTCTTCTGTTTAAAAACCCTCTCTCTCCCTTTCCCTTAACAATTTCTCCCTCTCTCTATTTCTCTCACTCCCTCTCCTCTCTCTAATTAAGATCACTAATCAAACCTCTCTCTCTCTATTTCCTCTCCTTCTCTCTCTCTCTTCCACTGTCCTAGGCCAGCAGGTGGCCCTGACCTATGCCTGCGGCCGCGCCCCCGGCCGGCGCCACCGCCGCCCCTCTCTTCTTCTTCTCCTTTTCTTCCTCTTCTTTTTCTTCTTCTTCTTCTTCTCCTTCTTTTCTTTTCTTTTTCTTCTCCTGTTAACTCTCTCTCTCACTCACCCCCCTCTCTCTCTCTCTCTCTCACTCACCCTCTCTCTCACTAGCCCTCTCGGCCTGAACCGCCGCCGGCAGCCGGGACCGCCGCCGGCGGGCCTCCCCCGCCGCCGGCCAGCACCTGTTGGCCGGACTGTGCGCGGGAACAGCAGCAGCACATGCTGCTGCTGCTGCTCCTTCTTTTGGGTGAGTGGGTTTCGGGTTTACACCCGAACCCATTAACCCCTATTGGGTTAAAGTGAAACCCGATAACCCGTTACCCAATAAACCCTATACCCCTATTGGGTTAAACCCGTTAACCCATTACCCGTTAATTTAAGTTAATTGGGTATGGGTTGTCGATCTGGACCCGACCCGTTAAAAGCCCAACCCGCATCCAAAACCCATTAAAGGTAAAATTGCAGAAAACCCCTGCTACTTTTTATTATTTGCATTCAAACTATTTTTATTACATATTTAACCCTTTTTGTTCTGATTTAGTCTTCGGGCGATAACTGGAGCATCCGGACTCCGATTCGGACGCTGCTGGATCCGTTGCGATCGTGGAAAAGAGAGCTACCTTCCTATGGCTAGTTCGTGAGTGTTTTTATTTTCTAAATTGTCTTTTTAGTATATTAATTAAACTTGGTTGCTTTATTGAAATAAAACATGATTACCGGTAAATCCCCATTGGTCATGTTTACTAAATTGTAAACAATGTTAAAACACTGTAATAAACAGTAAAAGAAGTTGAGTGTGACACTGGATGTCTATTAGGTCATGTTCATGTACCGCTGACATCCGGGCCACTATTTCACCATATTCTTGGACACTATTATGACATGTATTGTATCACAGTTACGTTACATGTATACTGATCCACCGATACGCTATGACACTACACTGCCACTAGACATGAATGCTCTAGACACCGTTCTTTCATGCACTGGTATCATCATTATATGGCTACTGTAGTTCACTGGACATGTAGTCCATTATACACTGACCGCTGTTATGACATGTACTAGTGATACAATGATATGTTACACGGATTATTGCTACACATATATGTTCCACTGATACACAGATATACCAATTCATGGAGTACCGCATTTTATATTATTGTTATCATCGTTACATGGATGCTCGATACACAGTTATCTCAGGTTCACACATCACGATTACATATGCTCACAGCACGAGTGTACATGCATGTATTGTTTCAATCTTCTTGTCATATGAATCACCGTGCATATTACATGTATTATTGTTCCATGTTATCCTTGTATTCTTATTATATGATTGATTCCTGTTACTGATATGGATCTTCCCGTTACTGGACATGAGCTGTTGATATGCGATGTGTGGAATCCCACATCTATTGTTCCCGTTTCTCATTATATTGTTCTCTGCTATCAACAGAGCTCAGGTCTTGTTATCCCGTTACCTGTATCATGTACTGTATTTGTTCTTTACTTTTAATATCATAGAATAAAGATAACTTGGGGATGGGGGAGACTTAACGGTTGATTAGATCTTATCGGGTGGATGTACTGGATTCATATTGTTAGTCCCACTGCAGGAGAAGGTAGTGCTGCCTACCAATAGCTCCATGAGCTCCTGTTACTTGATTCGTGCTCCCCTCTTAGCGGAGGGCCCTGGTCTCAGCAGCCAGGGGTCTGTTTAAGGCCGTGATCCCGGGTATGCACGGGATACACCTACCCGATAAGAGCTCATCGACCATGGGTTTCCAAGTAACATAATAAAACAGTATACACAATAGTGACATCGGGACCACTTGTTATTTGGTCACTCTCTCGTTTGGATAATGGTACCCGTATGCCATGTCCGGATGGGTTCGACTGGAGTGCGGGCTCCAGTATGAACTGCCAGTGGTATCGGATACTGGAAGAGATTGACTAAAATACCAGGTGGTACAGATTGTTATTATTGTCTAAATCACATGACATGCTCGACTCATGTATATTATTGTCCCTTCATGTTTGTTACTATTCCTGATATGTTATTCACTATCATGTCACTTGTATATCTTGTTACACTTTCTGATATTCGTTACACTCCATGTGGTAACATGCGATTCATGTACATGTATACCCTGCATTGTAAATATTCTGGTTTATGTATACCTTACATACTTCATTTTGTATCTGCACAACACAGTAGTATGAGTATATTGCATGCTGCACATCTGCATGTTCAGTTCTATCACTCACCACTGTACAACATATTTATTATATCAAACCTGAGACTACTGTAGACATGACCCGATGATAACATGCTAGTTGATGATTGTATTAAAATATGGCATTGTTATATTTCTACTGATTCCTAAGTATCTATGATATGGTATCACTGGTATATAAACATGTATTATACATTATTATCGTGCTTGTATTACTATAGTACATATTACTGCCTCCTTTATTTTACCACTCACTAGGTCGCTTTCTGACGACCCTGGGTTTGCGTGCCCAGGTTGGAAATCTGAGCTCTCGTATTATCAGATAGTCCAGTGGATTCACATAGGAGACTTTACCATCGAGTCCCTTCATAGGTATCTTTGTGCTTTGTTCCTGTTATCTTATTGATCCCTAGTTTTATATCTGTTATGATCACTAACCCCTTTCTGCAGATATTCTTGTACTTATTTCCTGCTGGAACTCTTGTGATATGGAGGCTATGTCCTGTACTGAGGCTTAATGTACGCTGAGGGTGTTTTCACCTCGCGTATGTACGTCACCATAACGTCCCCGTACCTGCGGGATTGAGGCGTTACAGTAGCTCTGTCAACAATGAAACCCAAGTACATCACGACTTTAGTAGTAACACAATAAGCCATTTGGTTGAGGCGATTTCTTCGGGACTTTCAGGTCGTATCTTATTCATCAGATCCAAGCACTCTTCACTATGATCGCATGGCATCAATAGGTCACGCGAAGAATGCTAGAAACCATGTGAAGACTAAGCATAGAGATGTGAAGTTCAACTTCAGCAGAAACTGATCAAAAAAGTCACACTTGAGTACATACCGATGGAGTACATGATTTCTGATCATTTGACCAAGCCATTAGACTCTACATTATTTTTCAGTCATGTTAAAGTTTTTGATTTATATAGATGTTAATGTAGATGTAGTGACATTTTGTAATACTTTTTGATTGATTCATATTTTTTGGATGATACTTTATTTTTTATACACTATTTTTTGGATGGTTAGCAATCAATAACATATTTTATCTATTAGTGCATAAAAATTGTTGAGATATTTGAAATTTGATTAAGCACAAAAATTTGGCAAATGAGGTAGGTTAAGACTAGTAGTCTCAGGCGAAGGTTCGCTCTTGATGTTGCATGGGCAACGGGCTTGGAGTAGATGCACCTAAAAGTCGCTATGTGATCGAACAGACATTTCTCATATTTGACACCCTATCATATAGCTAAACGCGCGTCTCCACTAGAAGTGAGGAATCACTTGTCGAGTGGTAGGTGGCAGGTCTTACGCTACCTTCATCGTAAGTGCTAGTCGCCGAGTGCGTTAGCGCCTAGCGCTGCATGCTAGCCTAGCTCTATCGTGTGCCTCGCGCTATGTGCTAAGAGCATAGCTTTACCTATGGCTTAGCCTCGCCAGAAATAGTCTAGCTTCACTCCAGTTTTGCTTAGCTCCGCGTGGCTATTTAATAGTTTAATTTATAATTAATATTATTATGGATGTGAAGAGTTTGAAATGGTTTTGTACTGGCTTGGCATGATCCTGTATTTTACTTGTATTGTTGTACTTCACCCGGTACCATGACACTTGCCCTGTTAATTACATGACTCATGATTATCACCTTTACAAGAACTTGACACCTGGTATCATGTTATACTCAGAGATTATGTACTCCTGTATCAAACATGTTCCTCCTGCTATTATATTCATGTTAATCACTGTAAACCAATCATCACGGACATAAATTTGTAATAATCGGGCAACTTACAGCGGAATTGAGAAAAATAATTGAATCAATATGTGTATGTGTTTATAATTGTCAAATTTTATGCAACTGAAACTTCAGTTCTACTTGAGGGCCACCAGGTGTGCCAGTGGGGTGTACTTTTGAGTTTTAGTTTGAGTTTTAGTTTTAGTTTGAGTTTTTTGATTTGATTTTTGCTTGCTGATGATGATGCTGAAATGGTCGCAACCCTTTTATGTGAGAAATGTGACTCAAGAACTGTGATCCATGACCTGATCTCAATTTTGGGGGAGTTAAGATTTTAGAAGAGAGTTACACAGTGAGAGAAGAGATGATCGCAGTACTCATAATAAGGACTGCGACCATGAGGATTGTAACCATGGTCATGAGAACTACGACATAAACTCTCTAAAAATATAAAGTTAACATGAAAATGAGGTCTTTTATGTGACCTGATTTCGATTTTAGAGGAGCTAAGTTTTGAGAGGGGAGTGACACAGTAATAGAAGAGATGGTCGCACCATGAGGACTGCGACCATGGTCACGAGGACTGCGATTAAGATAGCAGTCCTCATAAATGATCCAAAAAAATAAAGTGAATGTGAAAATGAAGTCTTTTATGTGAGGAATGTGACTCGTGGTCGAAAACCTTTATATGAGGATTGTGACTCACAGTCCTGAAGTTGCAGCGCTGTCAGTTGCGATAGTGGTCGCGGTTAAAATTTAAAATTAGGGTATTCTTATCTTTTATATTTTTATGATTCAACCACTAGTCAAACATGTGTTTATAATCTAGCGCCAAAAAAAAATGATTCCCATGTGTAGAAGAAATTGTAATTGAAGTTTTTCCAAATTAAGTTTTACTCTAGGCCATTCCGCCCAAAATCCCCGATTAAAATAATAACTTTTGAGTCTTTAATGTTGAAATTATACATCTATTTATCAATTAAACTAAGCTAGACTATCTAGATTGGAGAAGGGAAACGCCAGTAACTACCTTGAGTTGAGAATGCACTCGGTTCCAGTTTGTCACACGTCTTCTCAAAGGCTTGGGCTTTAAACTTAAAATATAGTAGCTTAAGGCCCAAACTAATATAATAAAATATTTTGAAATTTGCATTATCGGGCTATAACTATAAATTATTTTATCAGCTAAATAGAACAAAAAAAATTTATAATAAAGAATTAAAGGGGGTTGCACGTGCGAGTACCCCTCAGCAACAAATTATGACCACTCTCCTATTTAGGGAGATGATAGGCCAGGACCCCTCCGGCCCCTGACCTTGGGCCTGGGTCTTAGTGATCACCTAACTGAAAGGGGAACACCTAGAGGGGGGGGGGGTGAATAGGTGTTAGTGCTAATCTAAAACTAAATGTAAAACTAAGTGCACTAAATGCGGAAGCTAATGCAAATCTTGCACAAACTTAATACAACACAACAAGTGTAGCCGAATTCCCCGTGAAAGGCTCTGGACTAACTCCTCTTGATTCCCTTGAATGGGTTGAGGTGCTATGTGAAGCTCTTGTTGGTTAAGTATAAGTTAGGCACACACACACAAGCAAGCCAAGCAAATAAGGATGAATAGCAATGTGAATTATGCAAGGCACAACACAAGCAAATAGATATGATATGACAATATGAATTATGCTCAACACAAGCAAATATGATATGAATGAAGTATGATGCTTTGCACAAATGTAAAGAGAGAGAGAGTTTAGAGACAAGTGGATCAAACGCAAACACAATGATATGTTTCGAGGTTCGAGCACCCTTGCTCTACATCCCCGCCTACACCACCGTGTAGGATTTCCAATCCACTATACCGTCCACCGAGGACTCCACCGAGGGAACCTTCACCGAGAAGGATTTTTACAACAATGGAGTACCGAAATCCTCTCTCAAACAACCGCCTCACAACCGAGGGGTAGGCCCGTAGCCAAATACAACAACCAATCCACCTCACACTTGAGGGATACAAACCAACAACCAACTCCACCTCACCAAGAGGGAGTAACACCAATCTCCACCTCACAATAGAGGGAGCAAACCAACAACCCAAATCACAACCTCAACCTCTACCAAAGAGGGAGCAACCAAGAATCAAGGGTTTACAATAAGTGGTATCTTTCAACCACAAACCTCTTTCCTTTTTCTTTTTCCACAAAAACAAGATCCTAAATAGATTAGGATAGAAGATAGCTCAAGTGTGAAAACTAGGTGTTTTTGGAAACAAGCAAAAAGAAAAACTACTTGGGAAATCTCTTGAAGATGATAGAAAGTGAAATCCAATTCAATATCCCAAAAGCCTAATTTTCTTTGATTTTCCAAAAACCCAAAACAATAAAGATGAAATCTTTTTAGCACAAAAACTATTTTGAAAACTTGTTTAAACACTAGAGAAACACTGAAATTTTTCTTCTTGAAAACCTTAACAAAACAGCCCAAGAGATGGGGTATATATAGCCCCAATACAAAACTAGCCGTTAGAGCTGAGCTGGCAGCTCTGACAGGCAACGGTCGACCGGCCCGGTCGACCGCCAACGGTCGGAAATATGACCGTTGGGCAACTGCGGTCGACCGGCCCGGTCGACCGAAACAAACAGAGAGCACTGTAAGTGCCCCGGTCGACCGGAGCGGTCGACCGTCCCAGTGCCTCCAAACGTGCACAGATTTGTGCACGTCGGTCGACCGGGCCCGGTCAACCGACTTCTGCCCTAGTCGACTAGTCAGGTTACTAGTCGACTTGGTTGAAGCCTGGAACAGAAAATGAGTCAGAAAAACTGGGAAAATATTTTTCTAAAATCTTTTAACACTTCTAAAAAATCACCAAAATAGTTTTATCATTTTATATGGAAACACAAACTTGTGATAAAAATTTCAAGACATATATCAATCATATCAATTCATTTTCGAGTCTTGCAAATTTTATCAAATACCAAACTTGTATTTTTATCAAACTTGATTTTTCAAAACATGAATAGGGACATCAAAATAAGCTTGTATAGGAAGTTAAAACCATGTATGTATATCTAGAACATATCTATATACATAAAAACTATTTAAGCTTGTTTTGATCTACTATTCATGAAAACCAAAATCCAAAACATAAATCTTTTGTGTGTTGTGCACTTGAGCATATCAACTATACTAAACTTTACAAATGGATCTAAAAACACACTATCTAAACTATAGATACCTAAGTCTTCTTGACGATCTTCATTTTCAAGTAGACTTGCTCCAAATTCCATCCATGGGCTAGGCAATGTGTGATCTTGACGCTTTGGCCCTGGAATCATCATGAAAAGCTTCTAAACACCTTGTTGAAGCTAATTACCAACTAATATCTTGGTTAATGATCTGAAACTTAAACAACACAAGATTATTAGTAAACATAACTACATGAGTTAATCATCATCAAAACTAGAGTGGAAGGCCTTTGGGCCAACACTAACGACCCCGTCCAGCTCAGGATCCATTTTGACGGGGGCAATCAAAGCCGTCGACAAAGTCAGATGGTCTCGACTGGCCCGGTCACGCCTTACAGAGAATGAAAAAAAGTAACACTACTAAGAACAATGTATTCAAAAGTAGAGTAATATTTGCACCGAACATATTGACTTTCTCTTCTTCACCATAGCAAAAAAGAAATAAAAAATACAAATAGGAAAATAAAGAAAGAATGAATAAGAAAATAATATTGAAATAAAAAGAATAAAATTTATAAAATAAGGAAGAAAGAATTTAAGAAAGAAGATAATAAAAATATACAAAAAAATGAGCGGAAATGAAGAACGAAAAAGAACATTAACAAAGAAAGCACACAAAAGAATTGATTAAAAAAGCACATAGTTAAGTAAAAGATGAAAAAAAATCCAATTGTGATAGGATTAAAAAAAGAAATAGAGAGTGAAGAGATTCCATTATTTGAGAGTTTCAATTCTCAAAGAAAAATTAGAAAGAGTTTTCATAATTTAGGATTTCTAATTATGTTAGAACATTAGAGGAGAGAGTTTTCATAATTTGAAATTTTTAAGTAAATATTATATAATTTGAGAGTTTTAATTATATTAGTTCGATAGAAAAAAAGAATTAAAGAGGAAAAGTTTCCATTGCAATCTATGTACTTGCAGAACACACCAAGACACTTAAAATTTTAAGTTGGCCCACAAAAATATTTAGAAATTAAGAATTGGGCGGGGGCCGCGCGTGCGCGTACCCCCTCAGCAACAAATTATGACGTCCACTCTCCCACTTGGGGAGATGGTAGGCCAGGACCCCTCCAATGTGCAATGGAGGCCCCTGACCTAGGCCTGGGCCTTAGTGATCACCCAAGGACCCCGTCCAGGTAAGTATGGATTAAAGTTGGCCCAGAACTCCGTTTTGTAGTCATCTCACCCCTTGCTACTCCTCCACCCAATCGATATGGGACTAAACTCCCACGCTCTCCAACTCTTAATTAAACCAAATAGTCACACAGCTTCTCGGTTCTGTGTCACAATAAAAAGAAATGGTGGCGATGGATCATTGAATTGACTCATGAATCTTCAGTAAGATTGTCAGACGTGTTGACGTGGAGCATTCATATCTGCTTCAAAGTTTGGAGGTAAGGTCTCTTTTGGCAAAAGAGATGATATTTTCCTTCTTGTTATAAAAGGAGTGTGTAATCGTGCGAAGCAATGTGGCATCCCTCGGGTGGTGTTTGTGGCGAGTCAGAACTTAATAGTGGTGTGGTCGAATTAAAGAACATTGAAGCTGCTAACGAGGAGGAGGTAGCTCAAAGAGCAGATTTTGATTGAGGAGCTTCGGAGAAGTTTAAAACATTAATTGTGTAAGATACATGACAGAAGGAGATGTTTGCAGTTGATACCGATCCCATTCATCATCATTTGTCTACAATTCACTGCTTCCAGCAAGGGAGTACGAATTCGAGCATGAGACTGGGTTATGTTGGTCTAAAACTCAATTTATCAGGTTGATGATGATGGTTGTTATCTGTCAGAGTGATGCATTCAACAATTGCAGTTTCTTCATTTTCACTTCTCAGTTCTGAAGCCTCAGTCAAATCTGTCGTTGCTAATTGAGCTTGTATTTTATAACTTTTCCTTTTTACTCCATAGAGACTCCATCTAAAGGCATTCCCCTAATGCACCAGATCTAATAGCTATATTATGTATTGTTTTAGACAAAACCAACCCGACATTGAAAGAACAATACTTTAATTTTGAGTGTTTGGATGTAGTTATATATCATGAACTAGGAAATCTGAAGAGAACAATTATCTAAGCATTTTTCCCGTTACAGTTTATGATTGAGACGCTCTTGAAACTACGTGGTACCAGTTTCAACGTTACCATGCTCGAGTTATAGGGCTGTTTGATGCTTGAAAATGACCAACTGGGATGAGAAAACTTACTTACATCAGGGGGGGAAATGGAAATCACTACAATCCTTCCAATTCTAGTTTAACAAAAAAAAAATTTGATCATTTAAGCACTTAAGGAAAACTATTTTTTAAACATCCATGATCCGAACTAATCAAAATTTTCTAAACTTGCGAGTATATGAGAAGGGTGGTTATGATTCAATCCAAGTATAATCAACATCCTGATGCCCCGCGTAGATTTCTATTTTACATTTCCCTCGTAGAAAAAGATTTCTGTTTTACATTTTAAAAATATTACAATTGTTTATAAAATAGTAAAATGTGTATAATTTCGAATCACACACTGAAAGAAGAAGCAAACGAGATACAAAGTTCTATGACCAAACTTGATAACCATTTCACTGATAAGAGCCCTGAATTAGGGAGTGGCGTGGGGCTTGATAATTGATAATTTTATCTAAAATCTAACTTGAACTTTAGGATGTTGACTTTTAGAATCACAAGAAATAGTTTACTAGATCGGATATATATCCTAGAAGCAAAATGGTGTCTTATAAAATCTAGAGATGAATCTTTGAAAATATGAACCAGATACCCATACAAATATTTTTATAACCTAGTTTACTTGGTTCTAGTGAAATGCTATATCTGATTGTTATTTGAGGAAAAAGAATTAGATTTGAGCTTGATCCTCAAGTTTGTTATTTTGGGATAAATGTTACACTTGTAAGCACTATAAATTTACATCCCGGTCTCCACCTTCTGTGTAAATGTAAGCACTATAATCGATTTACGAACCAAAAAACGCTTAAAACATGACCCCGCAAGACCACAACTTGGAGCCGCAACTTTTACAACAAGATCCCTCTTGGATCGACTTCTGGAGCCTTAAATCCTACAATGATGCTATCCCACAAGACCGACTTCTCACAACCTCCTTCACTTGAGGTTTACAGCACAAGATCAAAGAACAATTGTGATCATACTCCGATCACAGAGAAACTTCTCTCAAGTATAAATTCTAAAGCTATAGTAGGAGATTTAGAGACTCAAACTTTTGTGTATGAAAGATTGGAAGAATAAGGCTCTGAAGACTTTTTTGAATAGCCCAAGAAGATTTGGAATCACTTAGCACTTGAAACTATCAGAAATCTTGGCTAAACTTTTGTTCTAAAACTTGATATTAAACTCTACATAAAAGGTTTTGATTTTTAGCCAAAAAAATCAAAAAAATAAAAAAAAACATTTGCTAAAATCATGCAGAGAAAGTCAACTAGTTGTCGAAAGTTGGTGCAGGGCTTTCTGGTCAACGTTCACAAACAGCTATATTTTAAATTTCAGACATCTATTATTGACAAATTACATTGCCTGTCGAAAACATTGTTGTAGCTGTCTAAAATTAGGGAGTGGTGTCGAAAATCTGAGCCACTCTGAGAAAACCAAACTTTCTAGAAAATGTTGTCGAAAGCAAAAACTAAGTTTTCGAAAGTTCCTTTCAACAATTAGTGAAAAACACTACCACTGCCGTCGAAAATAAGTCTGTTCTGAACTTTTCTAAGCTTTCTGGAAAACGCTGTTGACAGCGTACACAAAGACTGTCGAAAGTTTATTAGCTCAAAAACACAAAAACATGCACGCTGAATATCCATTTTGACAGTGCCAATAAGGGCTGTCGAAAGTAGTTTAGTGAAAACAGGTTTTTAATGACTTTGTATAAAATTGATTTCAACTTCATAAATCATATAAAAATAAGTTTCTTAAAATATATTTGAGCTCTAATATGTATGAAAACACTCCACTACATATTCTAAATAGTAGAGCTTATTTTTAAGATTTAACTCGTTTTTAAATCAATTTTCTATCAAATCCAAAATATATGGGAACTTGTTTTATAAACTTGATTTTTGTGTAAACTTTGCTTTTGAAAAACTCTTTAACCATCAAATAAAAAGCCGTGTGGGTGTAAAGCTTGAACTACCAATTCTACAAACTATAGCTTTAACACAAACTCTAGACTTACACAAATTTCTTATCTTGAAACTGTTGAAGTCTTCGGTGTGTCTTGAATTGAATCCGACTTCTTTAGCTCCAATCCTCAACGAGATATATTCCAAATTGAACTGGTTGAGATTGAGCTTTACAATATGATCTTGAATTAATTTATTTCTTGATAAACAACTTGTGTCTAGTTAAACACAAATTCAAGATCATTAGTCACTAACTACATGAGTTGGAAATCATCAAAACACGTGGTTGATTGAACTTTTGGTTTAGCAATCTCAACATTTGTTCAACAAAATGTTCTATCAAAAACGAATCCGTAAGAGAAGGCTATGAAGAAGCAGAGAATACCAGTGCGGGAAGCGTGCGGGCAAGAAGGATAAAGCCAAGATGGCTTGTCATTGTCAGGTGTTGGGGGCTTTGTGTTACTTTGAGCGGAATGGCAACATGCAAAGAAAAATACTCAAGGTCATCGGACCATGTAGCGAGACATAGAGACGAGTTCGTGGAGTATCGGTACGTACAAACTGGGAGTAGGCGACTATTCATGGAAACGACTTTAGTGCAGAAGTGATCGGCATCAATGCCTTCAGACTAGATTTTACAGGCTCATCCATGATGTGTTAGATGCTCTAGGGATTCGGCGAAACCTCCTCTCCATGTCGAAGCAATTAGATTTAGGCTTAGGCGTAGATTTTTGTGTAAAATGAAGTTATTATTACTTTTGATTTTGACAAAAGGTTAGTTAATTTTCGTCATAGTGGTTTATTTTGTTTAGACTTGAATACTGCTAGTGATTTTGTAATTAAAAGATATTCTTTTTCAGCAAATTTTGTGCATGTTGAGAATGACTCTATGATTTAGCATACTAGATTAGGACATATTAGGGCTGAGAGGATGACCTGGTTGGCTATAGGGGGACTTATTGGTCTTCTATCTTCAATCACCTTACCCACCTGCGAGAAATGTCTTGCAGGAAAGTCAGTAAACAAATCATTTGAAAAAGCCAAACAGGCATCAACACTGCTTGATTTAATCCATTCCGACATTTGTGGACCTTTCAATCTGAAGGCTCGAAATGGATGCTTCTACCATATCACTGACATAGATGATTTTTCACGATCTGTTTATGTTTATCTGATCTCCCACAAGTCTGAAGCACTAAGATGCTTTAGTGTTACCTGACAGAGATAAAGAACAAACTCACGAGACGTGTGAAAACACTGAGGACTAACGAGGGTCAGAATATATTTTTGATGAGTTCAAGTAACTGTGTGAACAACTTACTATTCCTTCCACACCATCGCAGCATGGTGTGGCAGAACGTAGAAATAGGACATTGCCGGACATGGTTTGTTCAATGATGGCACGTGCAAATTTATCAATATCATTTTGGGCAGATGCCTGTTAACTGCCGGCTACAATATCAAACCATGTACTTTCCACATCATTACCTTCCACACCCTATTAGCTGTGGACCGACAGTAAGCCCAATTTTGAAAATTTGCAGCCATGGGGCTCAGCACCATATGTCCACACCACTTTCCACCTAAATAGGAAGTTGGGCTCGAGGTGGAAGAAGTGCATATTCATCCGCTATTCGAGTCATTCAAAAAGGTATGTGTTCCTCGGTGAACAGGAAGATGGAAGTATGACTGAGATAAAGTCATGAGATGTGAATTTCCTTGAAGAGGAATTCCTTAGCAAAGGAGAGGTGAACCAGATTCAAATTTCTATGAGCTAGATGAGAGCGCACCAAATTGTCCAGTGAAGATTCTAAGCCTGCGCTTCTTGGGAAAGTGGAAGAAACAACCATGTGAATGATGCAGTGCCATATTCACAAAAATCTCATATGCAGTGTTGAAACAATTGTGATACTATCCCTCATCGTCATTTTGAGATGGAGGGAGATGTGCGCATGGTGGCATCGCATGGCAGTACGAAACTGAGATCTGTCAAAGAGGCTCTTTCTGATTCTAATGCAAGGGAATGGATGGACGCCATGAAAGATAAGATGGAGTCTATGCGGACTAATCATGTCTGAATTTTGGTGATTTGGTGGATTTACCTACCAGACGCAAGGCTATTGGGAACAAATGAGCGAAAGGTAGATGGATCTATTGAGAGGTATAAAGCACGTCTCGTGGCGATATGTTATAACTAGGGAAAGAGGGTAGAGCACGAGGATACTTTCTCCCCAGAGGTAAGGTTTGCGTCGATTCACACGATACTAGTTCTGGTCTCTCGTTTGAATCTGGAACTTGTTCACATGGACATTAAGACAACTTTCCTTCACAGAAATAAATAGGCGATCTTTATAGATTAGCTAGAGAGCTTTGTATCTAAAGATCATGAGGGCAAAGTTTGCTGGCTCAAGTGTCCATTTATGGACTGAAGCAATCATCTAGACTGTGATAATTTCAATTTTTTCGAACCATACTACAGTTTGGGTTTATAATTGTTGAAGAGCATCATTGTATCTATCTTAAGCAATCAAATGAAAAGTTTCTTATCATGGCACTGCACGTCGATGACAGACTGATAGCTTCTAACAATCTAGAGATGATTGTCGCCACCAAGGGCTGGCTGATACCGAACTTCGATATAAAAGACATGGGTGATGCGAGTTACGTACTCAAGAGTTAAGATCCACATGGATCTTTCTAAGAGGCTTCTTGATCTCTCGCATGAGATGTACCTAAAGAACATCTAAGAATTATTCAAGATGCATAAATCGAAACCCATATTGACTACAATTGAAAAGAACAATCGCCTTAGCCTTCAAGATTGTCCACAAACACTTGAGCAGCAGCAGCAGCAAGTGGCACATATATTATATTATAACATCGTCGGGTGCTTGATGTATGCAATGTTGGGTACTCATCTCGATTCATTGTTGAATTACTGAGACTTGTTCAATCGAATCCCAGTCCTCCTCACTCAAGTACCAAGGATATTGAGATAATTGAGAGGTACGACAAACTACATGTTATGCTATGGTGGGTCAGATTTGCGGTTCCACAGTTTACAGATGTTGATTATGCCAGCAATCTGGACGAGTGCAAATTGACTTCCTCATCCTTCTTACTCGGAGGAGGGGCGATCTCTTAGTGTAGAATGAAGCAGTTAGTAGTAGCTCTGTCAACAATGAAAGCCAAGTACGTCACGACTTCAGTAGTAACACAATAGCCATTTGGTTGAGGCGATTTCTTCAGGACTTTCAGGTCGTATCGTATTCATCAGATCCAAGCACTCTTCACTATATAGCATGGCATCAATAGGTCACGCGAAGAATGCTAGAAACCATGTGAAGACTAAGCACAGAGATGTGAAGTTCAACTTCAGCAGAAACTGATCAAAAAAAGTCACACTTGAGTATATACCGATGGAGTACATGGTTTCTGATCATTTGACCAAGCCATTAGACTCTACATTATTTTTCAGTCATGTTAAAGCTTTTGATTTATATAGATGTTAATGTAGATGTAGTGACATTTTGTAATACTTTTTGATTGATTCATATTTTTTGGATGATACTTTATTTTTTATACACTATTTTTTGGATGGTTAGCAATCAATATCATAGTTTATCTATTAGTGCATAAAAATTGTTGAGATATTTGAAATTTGATTAAGCACAGAAATTTGGCAAATGAGGTAGGTTAAGACTGGTAGTCTCACGCGTAGGTTCACTCTTGATGCTGTATGGGCAACAGGCTTGGAGTAGATGCACCTAAAAGTCGCAATGTGATCGAACAGACATTTCTCATATTTGATACCTATCATATAGCTAAACGCGCGTCTCCACTAGAAGTGAGGAATCACTTGTCGAGTGGTAAGTGGCAGGTCTAAGTGTGGTGGGCCCGTGAATTGTAGGGTATTTACGATGTCATATTCACTGATGTGCGTTCAAGGAGCTGCCTCACCGTAACGTGCTATCTTATTGCTTATATTTGGCGAGCATGTTTTGGAGTAGGCGAATTGATCCATGGTTCGCTACTGTGTGAGCAAATGAACTAGGGATAACACATTTGGTCATTATATTTCTCACCTTTACCCTTAGAGACATTCGGTTGTGTCTGGAAGGCTGAAGGCAGTATTGCTACGTTCATGCTCTCCCTATAGTCATGATAGATTCGACTAGACGAGAAGTTATTAGGAAAGCAGTTGCTTTTAGGAATGGCATCAATGCGAAAGAAAGATCACCTACACATATACTGGTAGAGTGCATCTGGAACTTCGTTTTTGACAAAAATGTGGGCCTACCGGAGTGTTCCGTGGCGGATGGATACTCTTCTTTATTGATTGAGAGATTCGGAATATACGAACTGAAGATGTGAGCTGGTTAATCTGGGGTAAGTCAAGAGCTTGGCTTATTTTTATATAAGTTTAGAAGAGTTGTTCTCACTCTGGTAAAGAGTTGGTAGTTCAGTGGCTCACCACTTGCAGGTGGTCTTGACGATCCCCCGATCTGACAATTGGTATGATGTAAGAACGTGAAGTTGGTATATGGTTTGAGATGGAGGTGTCACACTATTTAGTTTCCTTAAAAGACTCAAAGTCAAGTTTGAAGGTAACACGCATTGATTCAAGAGTTCAAGCGTAATGAACACATCAAGCACTTAAGATGGAGTCTAGCTCTAAGGAATCAAGTTTTTGATCGAGTCAAGCGGAGAAGAACGATCACATCATGAAGAAGAAGACGAGAGTTTGTATGTCTAGAGCTTGGGTAAAGTTCATATTAGACTTAATGGCTCGAGAACACACACAAGTTTAATATTGGTTTTTAAGATCAAAAGTTTCGGTGTTTCAGTTTAACCCATCAATTAACTAGAATATGTTTTTGATTTCTTAAATGAAGTTTCTTGAAAACCAAGTTCATACCATTTTATATGTGTATTGGATTCTATCCACACACATTGTGCTTAACATGAGTTTAACAAATTTGTTGTTGTATTTATACAAGTTTTGAAAAAACTTGTTTTTCAATTTTTAGGAAAAGTAGTTTTTGTATTTAAAAAAATGGTATTTAACATCTCAAAAATAGTTTACATGTTTGTAATATGTGTTGAATTTTGTTCACGCATTCTGATGCCTTAATGTATTTGCATGAACTTATTTTTGTAGAATTTATAGAGATTTATTGGTTTTAAAGATGTATTTAAAAAAATTAAAAATCAGAATTTAGTGCTGAGCCAGTCGACCGCCCGGCCAACCGGATATGCACAGCTTTGTGCGGTGCATGTCGGTCGACCAACCAGTCGACCACTGTAGAAGCAGTGCTCTCTGTTTCTATATTTCAATTGACCGCTCAGTCGACTACGAGAGAGCTAAGAACTTTGTTTGAGCTTGGTCGACCGAGCGGTCGACCGCTGGCTCCAACAGTTATTTTTATAGTCGTTGGCAGTCGATCGGCCAGTCAACCGATCTCTAGCAAACTATTAGAAACGATTAGTTTTCTATTTGAATATTTTGTTTTATTATCAAATGGATATAATTTTACTTTATTTGAGTTTAATCATTGTTATAATACTTGGGTATAATCTCTAATTATCTCTATCCTACTCCTATAAATAGGGGTCATTGGAAAGAGTTTTATTACAAGAATTTTAAAAGAATTTTGAGAAGAGTTTTACAAGATTTTGAAAAGATTTTTGATTGAGAAATTTTGTATTTAAAGTTTTGAAAAATCAAGAAAATAAGTTTATGGAAAATTCAAGTTACTTGCTTCAAATTTCTATTTCCAAAAAAAAAATTCCCAAGTGTTTTCTTAAGAGCTTCATTTCAAAACTTCTAGTTTTCTCACAAACTTGAGCTATCATTTCTATCTATTCTTTTAGGATTTCTTATTTTTATGAGATTTCCAATTCATGATCTTTGTGATCACCAGGTATCTACTTTTTCAAATTGCTTTGTGCTACCCTTTTGTGTAAAGGTGGATTTGTTTTGTGCATTGCTTTGTGCCTTGGCTTTGTGCCTACCTCTTGTGTAGAGATTCATTGGCTTTGTGCCCACCTCTTGTGTAGAGATTGTTTATTTTGTAGAGTTTTTTTGTGGAGATAGTGAAAATCCTTTTAGAGGAAGGCGAGGACAAAGAGCAAGTGGCTCGAATCTCGATATATATCTTTTTATTTGCGTATGTTATCTTTCAACTCAACTCGACTTGTTTATATCTTGTATTGCTACTATTACTCATTAATATATACTTGATATTGTGCCTACACTTTTTATGATCCAAGAGAGCTATTAAAGCACCTCAACTCTTATAAAAGAGGAACCTTAATGAGAGTTTTTAGAGCCCTTCACCGGAAATTCGACTTCACTCTTTGGAATTCTCTTGTGTCTTAGTTTCATTTGTCATAATTTTTATAATTTCGCATTTGATTAGCACTTCACATATTCATCCCCTCTAGGTGAACTTTCAATTGGCATCAGAGCTTGATTTTCTGATATTCGGTTTAACCACTATAGAGAGGTCCTATTTTACTATTCATCATATTTGTTTTGCACACTTATGGCATATAGTGGTAAATCTAGTATTTATTGTCTACCCAAGCTTGATAGACTTAACTTTTCTATATGGAAGGTTAAGATGACCGTTTTCTTGAATTTCTTGGGTAGTAGATTAGCCAAAGCTATATGCAAACATTTGTTTGTCCCAAGGCTGATAAAGACTCATGTTACGAAATTTCCATTAAGGAATATATTGCCAATTCTAAAGCTCATTATTCACTATTACAAGCTTTGAATGACGACGATGTTTCTACAGTTATAAATTATACATGTACATATGATATTTGATAAGATTTGATCACTACTCATGAAGGCACATCACAAGTCAAGAAAGCTAAGACTGATTTGCATAATTCTCATATGATAGCTGTCATATGTTTGATAATGAATCCATAGATGATATGCTTACCTGTTTCACTACAATTACTAGCACATTCATTTCTCTAGGTAGGCCTATCAACAATAATTAAAACTGTGGAAAATTATTAGAGCACTTCCTCAAGCTTGGGAAGTCAAAACTACTATCTTGAAAGAGCTTAAGAAATGAACTTCTCCGTTTTCATGAGAAACTTGAAGACCCATGAAATAGAGATGAATGTACGAAAAGATTGTGAGTTGCAAAAAGAGATTGGTGTTGCACCGAAGGCCTCTGCAAGAGAACTCAATAAGAAAGGCATTACAACTCCAACACCTCGGAAGATGAAGAAAATTAACTTTCCTAGTGAAGAACGTAAATATGTACCTCAAGAGTGAAAGGAGGAGTGTTCCAAGAAGAAAAAGTAAGAAGAAAGCAACAAAAGCGACATAGTAAATCCAAGTATGATTCCGCGCATAGGTGTTTCATGGTCCAAGGGGATAACCCCCTTGAGGTAAATTCGAAATCCGAAATTGATGAGAATGAAAAATTATCATATGATAATCTTGCTTTATGTAGTGAAGAGATCTTTAAAAAATATGATTTAATAAAAAAGAGAAACTTGAAATTGAAGAAAGAAAATGATGCTTTATTTTCAAAACTTGATTTTGTCTTGAAAGAAAATGATTTTTTGAAAAACAAAGTTGAGATGATTTCAAATAAAAAAGATTGCGCTTCTCATGTTAATATTATTTCTTTAAATATTGATAAAAATGAGATTTGTATTTTGAAGAAAAAATTGATTGTTTAAGCTCAATCTTGAGCTAATGTGCTTTAGACCATAAAAGATTGAAATTCTTATTTCAAAAGAAACAAGTTCCACAAATTCATGCACAAACCCATGGCATGCACATACACATCATACTCAAAGTATGCCAACATGTGTCATTTTTCACATTATGTCGCAAAGGTCATCTATCCAAGTTTAGTTTTGATAGATTAAAATTTTCAAATACAAATGTTTTGGTTGAAATACTATCAGTCAAGGACCCAAGAAAGTTTGGGTACTAAAGTCCACGCCAATTGTTTTTATGCAGGTGTGGGTCTTCAAAATGTGAGAGAATTTTGGTGCTTTGGTGGTGAATGCAATTGGTGTTTGATGAACAAATGAATAGATGCATTACTATCAAGGAGTTTAGGTGGGAGGACCACTTTGTTTTGGAGAAATGGAGATTAATTCTATCAGTTTGGCAACCATCTCTATCTTTCATCTTATGTTTACATATGCTTTAATTGGATGATTTTTAGCATATCATAGTTTGCATATTTTGATTATGTTTTTAAATGCAAATCTCGTTAGAACTTGTGATATATTTGTATAGCTTTGAGATACACTCTTGATTTTGTGTCAAATTAGATTCATATTCTTTGTGTACTCAATTATTATTTAGTTATGTGTATATTCTAATTTTGATGATTCTTGCATTTATACATGTACTCTCTTTAAAATGTATTTTTGTCATTCTTTACATTTGGTATTTCAAATTATTTTCAAATACTTATTTTTTAAAATACCACCCTTATTGGGCAGATGGTTGGGTTTCATGCCTTGTATGATTAAATGACTATTTTTTGATTTATGTATGTAGTTTGGTTATTTCAATAATTTATGCACACGATTCTCATGATATTTTATTTTTATATATTCATTTATGTTTATCTATATATGTATGCGTTATATTTTCAAGTGGTATTTCAATTGGCATCATACATATTTTTGATTGATTGTGCATGTTTAACATTGTCCACATATGTTTTTATAGCACAATTAGTTTCATGCTTTGCTTGATTTCATTTCAAAATAAATTAATATATTTTTACTAACTTATGCATTAGTTTTATGGTTGTTTTAAGAAAGGAGAGAAATTCTTTGACTTTAATTGGTATTTCCCTCCTTTTGAGAAAAAATATTTTCTTTTAAAATTTGTTCATATTTTTTGTTGGTATCAATTATTACAATTGGTATCTATATTTCAAATTACTTAGAGTCTGAAATTGATATTATAGACTTTCATTATCTATTCAATTGGTTTCATGTTTAAACCTTCAATTAGTATCAAAATTATTTTGCAAATTGGTATCTATATTGGTTTCAAAATTTGTTTCAAACATACAATTGATTTCAAGTTTACAATTGGTATCCTTCAATTATTATCCTTTAGAAAATTAAAATTTCAATTATTTTCAAAATTTATTTTTGATATGTATTGCTTATATATGCAAGGGGAGTTAACTTAACGTCTCCTCTATATGTAAATTTGTGATAAGTATATTGTATAAAGAAGAGCTTGACCTCTCTTCTGTATATAGTACATGTGTATAGGGAGCTTAACATCTTCATCTGTACATTATATATTATGTCTATGTGATTTAGGATTTAGTCATCCCTTCTCCATGTAATACATGTATGCAGGGGGGGCTAACTTAATGCCTCTCTTCATCATGAATTTATATCTCATATATATTTTTTTTACTTTGGTGTGTTTAACCCTTTGTTGATGAGTTGATAAAAAGGGGGAGAGAGATTTAGTATTTATATATGCATGTTTCATATTTTGCATATATGTTTATGCCTTACTTATTTTTGCAAGGGAGAGAAATTAAATTTTATTGAATATCTTATTGTTTATTTGTTATGCATGAGTTAAGGGGGAGCTTTTACAAAGTTTTCACTAATCTATACATATATAACTCCATAAGTTTTATCATTATTAAAAAAAAAAAAAAAGAGATTGTTGGCCCAAAGGCCTATCACTCTAGTTTTGATGATGATTAACTCATTTAGTTATAGTACTAATGATCTTGTATTGTTTAAGTTTTAGATATTGATCAAGATCTTCGTTGGTGTTTAGCTTCCTCAAGAGACTCAAAGTCAACTTTGAAGCTAACACATGTTAATTCAAGAGCTCAAGTATAAAAAACACATCAAACACTCAAGATGGATTTTACCTCTAAGAAATCAAGTTTTAATTTAGTCAAGCGGAGAAGAACGATCACATCATGAAGAAGTAGATTAGAGTTTGCATGTCTAGATCTTGTGTAAAGTTTAGATTAGACTTGATGGCTCAAGCGCGCACACACACATAAGTTTCATATTGGTTTTTAATATCAAAAGTTTCGGTGTTTCGGTTTAACCCATTTCGATTTATGTAGAATATGTTTTTGATTTCATGAATGAATTTTCTCGAAAATAAGTTCATATCATTTTATATTGTATTGGATTCTATCCATACACATTGTGCTTAAATTGAGAGTAATAACTTTTTTGTATTTATACAAGTTTGAAAAAACTTGTTTTTTAATTTATAGTTTAGTTATGGAAAAATAATTTTTGTATTTAAAAAAAAGTATTTAACATCTCAAAAATAGTTCACATGTTTGTAATATGTGTTGAATTTTTGTTCACACATATTGGTGCCTTAATGTATTTACATGAATTTATTTTTTTAGAATTTACGAAGATTTATTGGATTTAATGATGTATATAAAAAGGACTTAAAAATCAGAATTTAGGGTTGAGCCGGTCGACCGCCTGGTCGACTAGATTTGCATAGCTTCGTGCATATGCATGTCGGTCGACCGACTGATCGACCACAGTAGGAGCAGTGCTCTCTTTTTGTCGGTTTCAATTGATTGCTCGATCGAACGCCAGATTGCTGAGCTCTCTGTTTGAGCTCGGTCGACCGAGCTGTCAACCGCTGGCTCCAATGGCTATTTCTATATCCATTAGCGGTCGACCGTCTGGTCAACCGACCTCTAGCAAACTGCAAGAAATGGCTATTTTTCTGTTTGAATATTTTTGTTTTATTATCAAATGGATATATCTTACTTTATTTGGGTTTAACCACTGTATTGATACCTGGCTTTAATCTCTAATCATCTCTACCTTTCTCCTATGAAAAGGTGTCATTAAAGAGAGTTTTTTTACATGAATTTTAGAAGACTTTGAGAAGAGTTTTACAAGATTTTGAAAGGATTTTTGATTGAGAAAATTTATGTTTAAAGTTTTAAAAAAATCAAGAAATTTTTTCTTTTGAAATTCAAGTTTCAAGTTTCAAATTTTTATTTCTTCAAGAAAATTTTTCCAAGTATTTTCTTAAGAGCTAACTTCTAATTTTCTCATAATCTTGAAATATAATTTCTATCATCTTTTTATGATTTCTTGTTATTGTGAGATTACTGTTTTGTGATCTTTGTGATCTCCAAGTGTCTACTTTCTCAAACATCTTTGTGCTAACCTCTTGTGTAAAGGTGTATTTGCAATTTGCACTGGCTTTGTTCCTTGACTTTGTGCCCACCTCTTATGTAGAGGTTCTTTGGCTTTGTGCCTGCCTCTTGTGTTGGGGTTATTTCCTTTGTGGAGTTTCTTTGTGGAGATAGTAAAAATCCTTATAGGTGAAGGCAGAGACCCTTGAAACATATCTTTGTGTTTATGTTTGCTATCTCTCAACTCAACTTGTTTTATCTTGCATTACTATTATTGCTTATTGATATATGGTTGATATTGTGCCTACATTTGTTATGATCTAGGAGAGTTATTGAAGCACCTCAACTCTTATAAAAGAGGAATCCTGATGAGAGGTTCTAGAGCCCTTCACACCGAAATTCGGCTTCACTCTTTGGAATTCTCTTGCGCATTGGATTTGTTAGCCATAGTTTTTATAATTCTGCATTTGATAAGCACTTCACCTATTCACTCCCCTCTAGATGAACTTTCAATTTGGGTTGTCAGATTGAGTCAACGGATGAGATTTGTTGAGGAACTGGGATACTCCTACATGGGTTAGGACTAGGGTTGGCCTTCTTTATATAAGGAGGATAATCTCTCCCTAAATCAACTAGAAAGTATATACAATTGCGTGCAATGAATTGCAACTCCTCATCTTCTTCAAGCCTTCAATAAAGTCATCGATTCTGCTTGGATCGTGAATCATGATGAAGAATCTCGCAAGGTTGATTATAGTTCCTTCCAGTGTCAAGAAGAAGAACGCTCTTTCGAGGATAAATCCTTCGCATCAAAGAGGTACATTTTTCCCTACAGTAGTTATACGATCTATGTGTATGCGTATGTAGGTACTCCAAATTATTATAAAAAGGTATAGAAAATAATTTTTAATAAATTTTATTTTAAAATCAACTCTATTTTTATTTCATGCGCATAGCATGTGAGCAAAATCTAATTCTAATTAAGCTCTCACAGTCGCACTTTCATTATATTTGTTTTGAGACACTTTAGCTCTTACTTCAAACTTTAGAATCGAAACATTCTTTAGGGATAGAGGACATACCGATCTGTACTGAAGAAGAAAATTTTGACTTCTTACTTTTATTCTTTACCAAACCGAACGGAAAGAAGATTAGAGACCAGAAGAACACAAAGGGAAGAGATCAGAAAGACAGACTTAAACGGCTTGACCATACTAAAATAACCGTGAAGGAGATATTTTCACATAATTCAGGAAGATTTTGCTTTAATTTCTTGTTTTTATATTATTTATATAATTTCTTAGTTTTCTCTATCATTTTCTAGTGCTTCTTCTCTTTTCTTAGTCTGAGCACTCTTCGCCGCATAAGCCTCAACCCTTTATTGCCATTTTACTTTACATTAGCTGTTCGGTGGCAAGCACATAGTTTTCTTCTTTAATCTTTAGTAAAAGGTGAAAGAATAGTTCAGTTTGTGTCACCGTGCAGCTGCATGCCTAAATCATAGGCGGCCCAAGGACTTATAAACACATACCGAGGACGAAGTTGCACTAAAACACAATTTCTGCTTATGGGGATGCCCATTGCTATTATGTTCAAGGAACTTAGTACTATACTGATGCTTAGCGTACATACGTGAAGGTAATCCTGCCTTGTATATGTACGCCGCAGTAGAATCCCGTACCCGCGCAGTAGCGTACATACTTAATGCTAATAATTATAGAGTTATTATTATCATTATAACTTATCGATAGAAATAAATAATAATTACTATTTATTAATTAATAATAACTTTTAGTGACAAAGAGTTAGTTATTTTTTAATTAATTAATAGCTTCTAAAAATAATATGTTTAATTATTGATTTAAAACAATAATTAATCATGATATTATATTTAATATTTTTAATTACTAATTGGTTAGTAAATATTAACTAACCAATGGTTGATTAGTTTAACAAATAATAATGGTTTAATAAAATATTAGCTAATTATTTTATTATTCATTATAAAATATAAATAGTAATTTTATAATAAATCTAATTAATTAGTATTAATTAATCGACCTATGCTTCCCTGGTTGCTTTTAATAGTAGACCCTAAAATCCATCGACTTCTCATATATGTAGACCAAGAAGCCTAATTTCTTCAAGAAAGAAATTATTTTTTACACAAAAAATAAATGTACGCCGAAAAAGTATAGTTTCTTCAAAAACTTTTCCTCTTTCTATCTCCCAATAAAGAGAATATTATATTTCTCCCTTCTCGGCAACATTTCAACAATTTCTGCAAATATAAAATAGATTTTACATTTTTTTATTTTTATTCATAGCAAAATTCATATGTACACTAAACTAATAAAGTGTCAAATTTGTAGCCACCAAGTTGCATCCCACTACTACTGGATTTGCCAATCCGAAAAAAAAACATAATGGTTCATATGAACTGGTTTTTTTCCGGCACGTCTAAAGTAGCAGTGGCCTGTAAGAAATTTAAACTCTGTCTGAACCTCTTGATACCTGATTTCTTAGGCTTCGGGAAATTTTTGTTCTATATTTAGTTTTCTACAGTTCAACATAACATAATGAAATAAGAATGATGTTATTAGCCTCAGGCTAGGAGTGTAATCACTGTCTTAAAGTATATATCACCAACTTCATGTAGTCAATCAAGACAGATAAACCCCCTAGCAGTACAAAGCCCTCTCAACTGATATCCCTCATGTGCATGACCACTAAGGGGAGTTGATCACGAGCCCCTAGCTCAACATGCTCATGAGAGAAATTAAAGGATGAAACATAATATAAGCTTAGAGATGTGGTTGGAAAATAAAGGAGATGAAGAGTTATTTTCTTTTGCTTCATCTTCTATTTTGGAGATAAGCATATGGGTATGCATATTTATAGATGAAATATTCATGTACCCATAAACCACTAATATTAATATTAATAGAATGAATACTAATGAAGACAATAATAAGGACTAATAAGGACAATAATATCAATTAATTTAGAAAAACCTCAATTAGAAATTTATTTTCGCCTAAGTCTCAATCAATGTCAGCCAATGGTCCATTTCAAATTGGACTCCACCATATAACAAACTTTATTTTCTCTTTTTCAATTTTACTTTTTTCAGGTCTGGCCGATTAAATTCTCTTTTTGATTTTTTTCTGTCCACTCTCTTTGTCATATCCGCAGACCTCGATCTTCTTCAACAATCATCTTGTGATTGATTTGATCATTTTCGTGTTTTTTTCATGATGACTTTTGAGTTTTAGGGTTTAAGTTTTTGATTTGATTTTTGCTGGATGATGATGATGCTGAAATGATCGCAACCCTTTTATGTGAGAAATGTGACTCAAGAACTGCGATCCATGACCTGATCTCAATTTTGGGGGAGTTAAGATTTTAGAAGAGAGTTACACAGTGAGAGAAGAGATGATCGCAGTACTCATAATAAGGACTACGATCATGAGGACTGTAACCATGGTCATGAGAACTACGACATAAGCTCTCTAAAAAAATAAAGTTAACATGAAAATAAGGTCTTTTATGTGACCTGATTTCGATTTTAGAGGAGCTAAGTTTTGAGAGGGGAGTGACGCAGTAATAGAAGAGATGGTCGCACCATGAGGACTGCGACCATGGTCACGAGGACTGCGATTAAGATAGCAGTCCTCATAAATGATCCAAAAAAAATAAAGTGAATGTGAAAATGAAGTCTTTTATGTGAGGACTGTGACTCGTAGTCGAAAACCTTTATATGAGGATTGTGACTCACAGTCCTGAAGTTGCAGTTGCGGAGCGCTGTCAGTTGCGGAGCGCTGTCGCGGTTAAAATTTAAAATTAGGGTATTCTTATCTTTTATATTTTTATGATTCAACCACTAGTCAAACATGTGTTTATAATCTAGCGCCCGAAAAAAATATGATTCCCATGTGTAGAAGAAATTGTAATTGAAGTTTTTTCAAATTAAGTTTACTCTAGGCGATTCCGCCCAAAATCCCCGATTAAAATAATAACTATTGAGTCTTTAATGTTGAAATTAATACATCTATTTATCAATTAAACTAAGCTAGACTATCTAGATTGGAGAAGGGAAACGCCAGTAACTACCTTGAGTTGAGAATGCACTCGGCTCCAGTTTGTCACACGTCTTCTCAAAGGCTTGGGCTTTAAAATTAAATACAGTAGCTTAAAGCCCAAAATAATATAGGAAAATATTTTGAAATTTGAATTAGTGGACTGTAACTGTAAATTATTTTATCGGCTGAATAGAACAAAAAAAATTATACTAAAGAATTAAAGGGGGTTGCGCGTGCGAGTACCCCCTCAGCAACAAATTATGACGTCCACTCTCCCATTTAGGGAGATGATAGGCCAGGACCCCTCCGACGTGCAATGGAGGCCCTAACCTTGGGCTTGGGTCTTAGTGATCACCTAACGACCCCGTCCAGCTCAGGATCCATTTTGACGGGAGCAATCAAAGCCGTCGACAAAGTCAGATGGTCTCGACTGGCCCGGTCACGCCTTACAGAGAATGAAAAGTAACACCCAGAGATACTAAGAACAATGTATCCAAAAGTAGAGTAATATTTGCACCGAACATATTGACTTTCTCTTCTTCTTCACCATAGAAAAAAGAAATAAAAAATACAAATAGGAAAATAAAGAAAGAATGAATAAGAAAATAATATTGAAATAAAAAGAATAAAATTTATAAAATAAGGAAGAAAGAATTTTAAGAAAGAAGAAAATAAAAATATACAAAAAAATGAGCGGAAATGAAGAACGAAAAAGAACATAACAAAGAAAGCACACAAAAGAATTGATTAAAAAAGCACATAGTTAAGTAAAAGATGAAAAAAAATCCAATTGTGATAGGATTAAAAAAGAAATAGAGAGTGAAGAGATTCCATTATTTGAGAGTTTCAATTCTCAAAGAAAAAATTAGAAAGAGTTTTCATAATTTAGGATTTCTAATTATGTTAGAACATTAGAGGAGAGAGTTTTCATAATTTGAAATTTTTAAGTAAATATTATATAATTTGAGAGTTTTAATTATATTAGTTCGATAGAAAAAAAGAATTAAAGAGGAAAAGTTTCCATTGCAATCTATGTACTTGCAGAACACACCAAGACACTTAAAATTTTAAGTTGGCCCACAAAAATATTTAGAAATTAAGAATTGGGCGGGGGCCGCGCGTGCGCGTACCCCCTCAGCAACAAATTATGACGTCCACTCTCCCACTTGGGGAGATGGTAGGCCAGGACCCCTCCAATGTGCAATGGAGGCCCCTGACCTAGGCCTGGGCCTTAGTGATCACCCAAGGACCCCGTCCAGGTAAGTATGGATTAAAGTTGGCCCAGAACTCCGTTTTGTAGTCATCTCACCCTTGCTACTCCTCCACCCAATCGATATGGGACTAAACTCCCACGCTCTCCAACTCTTAATTAAACCAAATAGTCACACAGCTTCTCGGTTCTGTGTCACAATAAAAAGAAATGGTGGCGATGGATCATTGAATTGACTCATGAATCTTCAGTAAGATTGTCAGACGTGTTGACGTGGAGCATTCATATCTGCTTCAAAGTTTGGAGGTAAGGTCTCTTTTGGCAAAAGAGATGATATTTTCCTTCTTGTTATAAAAGGAGTGTGTAATCGTGCGAAGCAATGTGGCATCCCTCGGGTGGTGTTTGTGGGCGAGTCAGAACTTAATAGTGGTGTGGTCGAATTAAAGAACATTGAAGCTGCTAACGAGGAGGAGGTAGCTCAAAGAGCAGATTTTGATTGAGGAGCTTCGGAGAAGTTTAAAACATTAATTGTGTAAGATACATGACAGAAGGAGATGTTTGCAGTTGATACCGATCCCATTCATCATCATTTGTCTACAATTCACTGCTTCCAGCAAGGGAGTACGAATTCGAGCATGAGACTGGGTTATGTTGGTCTAAAACTCAATTTATCAGGTTGATGATGATGGTTATTATCTGTCAGAGTGATGCATTCAACAATTGCAGTTTCTTCATTTTCACTTCTCAGTTCTGAAGCCTCAGTCAAATCTGTCGTTGCTAATTGAGCTTGTATTTTATAACTTTTCCTTTTTACTCCATAGAGACTCCATCTAAAGGGCATTCCCCTAATGCACCAGATCTAATAGCTATATTATGTATTGTTTTAGACAAAACCAACCCGACATTGAAAGAACAATACTTTAATTTTGAGTGTTTGGATGTAGTTATATATCATGAACTAGGAAATCTGAAGAGAACAATTATCTAAGCATTTTTCCGTTACAGTTTATGATTGAGACGCTCTTGAAACTACGTGGTACCAGTTTCAAGGTTACCATGCTCGAGTTATAGAGCTGTTTAATGCTTGAAAATGACCAACTGGGAAGAGAAAACTTACTTACATCAAGGGGGGGGAGGAAATCACTACAATCCTTCCAATTCTAGTTTAACAAAAAAAAAAATTTGATCATTTAAGCACTTAAGGAAAACTATTTTTTAAACATCCATGATCTGAACTAATCAAAATTTTCTAAACTTGCGAGTATGAGGAAGGTGGTTATGATTCAATCCAAGTATAATCAACATCCTGATGCCCCGCGTAGATTTCTATTTTACATTTCCCTCGTAGAAAAAGATTTCTGTTTTACATTTTAAAAATATTACAATTGTTTATAAAATAGTAAATGTTTATAATTTCAAATCACACACTAAAAGTAGAAGCAAACGAGAAGATACAAAGTTCTATGACCAAACTTGATAACCGTCCCACTGATAAGAGCCCTGAATTAGGGAGTGGTGTGGGGCCTGATAATTGATAATTTTATCTAAAATCTAACTTGAACTTTAGGATGTTGACTTTTAGAATCACAAGAAATAGTTTACTAGGTCGGATATAGATCCTAGAAGCAAAATGGTGTCTTATAAAATCTAGAGATGAATCTTTGAAAATATGAACCAGATACCCATACAAATATTTTTATGACCTAGTTTACTTGGTTCTAGTGAAATGCTAGATCTGATTGTTATTTGAGGAAAAAGAATTAGATTTGAGCTTGATCCTCAAGTTTGTTATTTTGGGATAAATGTTACACTTATAAGCACTATAAATTTACATCCCGGTCTCCACCTTTTGCGGAGATGTAAGCACTATAATCGTTTTACGAACCAAAAAATGCTGAACTTTTCTGAGCTCTATGGAAAACGCTGTTGACAGCGTACACAAAGGCTGTCGAAAGTTTATCAGCTCAAAACACAAAAATGTGCACGTTGAATATCCATTTTTGACAGTGCCAATAAGGGCTGTCGAAAGTAGTTTAGTGAAAACAGGTTTTTCAATTAACTGTGTGAACAAGAGGGCATCGTCTGAAAACTAACTAGTCCTTCCACACCATCACAGCATGGTGTGGCAGAACGTAGAAATAGGACATTGCCGGACATGGTTCGTTCAATGATGGCACATGCAAATTTATCAATATCATTTTGGGGAGATGCATGTTAACTGTCGGCTATTAAACCATGCACTTTCTACATCATTACCTTCCACACCCTATGAGTTATGGACCGACAGTAAGCCCAATTTTGAAAATTTGCAGCCATGGGGCTCAGCACCATATGTCCACACCACTTTCCACCTAAATAGGAAGTTGGGCTCGAGGTGGAAGAAGTGCATATTCATCCACTATTCGAGTCATTCAAAAAGGTATGTGTTCCTCGGTGAACACAAAGATGGAAGTGTGACTGAGATAGAGTCACGAGATGTGATTTCCTTGAAGAGGAATTCCTTAGCAAAGGAGAGGTGAACCAAGATTCAAATTTCTATGAGCTAGATGAGAGCGCACCAAATTGTCCAATGGAGATTCTGAGCCTGCGCTTCCTGAGAAAGTGGAAGAAATAACCATGTGAATGATGCAGTGCCACATTCAAAAAATCTCATATGCTGTGTTGAAACAATTGTGATACTATCCCTCATCGTCATTTTGAGATGGAGGGAGTTGTGCGCATGGTGGCAACGCATGGCAGTACGAAACTGGGATCTGTCAAAGAGGCTCTTTCTGATTCTAATGCAAGGGAATGGATGGACGCCATGAAAGATAAAATGGAGTCTATGTGGACTAATCATGTCTGAAATTTGGTGATTTGGTGGATTTACCTACCG
The DNA here is from genome assembly GCA_038442645.1 of Agave tequilana. Taxonomy (NCBI): domain Eukaryota; kingdom Viridiplantae; phylum Streptophyta; class Magnoliopsida; order Asparagales; family Asparagaceae; genus Agave; species Agave tequilana. The sequence goes on along the minus strand of JAVJIF010007385.1, from coordinate 80,134 downwards.
GACGCAAGGCTTCTGGGAACAAATGAGCGAAAGGTAGATGGAACTATAAAAGGTATAAAGCACATCTTGTGGTGATATGTTATAACTAGGAGAGAGGGTAGAGAACGAATATACTTTCTCCACAGAGGATAGGTTTGTATCGATTCGCACGATACTAGTTTTGGTCTCTCGTCTGAATCTGGAACTTGTTCACATGGACATTAAGACAACTTTCCTTCATAGAGAACTAGATGGGTGATCTTTATAGATCAGCTAGAGAGCTTTGTATCTAAAGATCATGAGTGCAAAGTTTGCTAGCTCAAGTGTCCATTTATGGACTGAAACAATCATCTAGACTATGATAATTTTAATTTTTTGAACCATACTGCAGTTTGGGTTTATAATTATTGAAGAGCATCATTGTGTCTATCTTAAGCAATCAAATGAAAAGTTTCTTATCATGGCATTGCATGTCGATGACAGACTGATAGCTTCTAACAATCTGGAGATAATTGTCGCCACCAAGGGCTGGCTTATACCGAACTTCGATATAAAAGACATGGGTGATGTGAGTTTCATACTCAAGAGTTAAGATCGAACGGACATTTCTCATATTTGATACCTATCATATAGCTAAACGCGCATCTCCACTAGAAGTAGGGAATCACTTGTCGAGTGGTAGGTGCAGGTCTAAGTTTGGTAGGCCCGTGAATTGTAGGGTATTTACGATGTCATATTCACTGATGTACATTCAAGGAGCTGCTTCACCGTAACGTGTTGTCTTATTGCATATGTTTGGCGACCATGTTTTAGAGTAGGCGAATTGATCCATGGTTCGCTACCGTGTGAGCAAATGAACTATGGATAACACATTTGGTCATTATATTTCTCACCTTTACCCTTAGAGACATTCGGTTATATCGGGAAGGCTGAAGACAGTATTGCTACGTTCATGCTCTCCCTATAGTCATGATAGATTCAACTAGGCGAGAAGTTATTAGAAAGCGGTTGCTTTTAGGAATGGCATCAATGCGAAAGAAAGATCACCTACACATATACGGTAGAGTGCATCCGAAACTTCGTTCTGATGAAAATGTGGGCCTTACAGGAGTGTTCCGTGGCGGATGGATACTCTTCTTTATTGATTGAGAGATTGGGAATATACGAACTGAAGATGTGAGTTGGTTAATCTGGGTAAGTCAAGACCTTGGCTTATTTTTATATAAGGTTAGAAGAGTTGTTCTCACTCCGGTAAAGAGTTGGTAGTTCAGTGGCTCACCACTCGCAGGTGGTCTTGATGATCCCTCAATCTAACAATTGGTATGATGTAGGAACGTGAAGTTGGTATATTGTTTGAGATGGAGGCGTCATACTATTTAGTTTCCTCAAAAGACTCAAAGTCAAGTTTGAAGGTAACACATATTGATTCAAGAGCTCAAGCGTAAAGAACACATCAAGCACTCAAGATGGAGTCTAGCTCTAAGCAATCAAGTTTTTGATCGAGTCAAGCAGAGAAAAACGATCACATCATGATGAAGAAGACGAGAGTTTGTATGTCTAGATATTAGGTAAAGTTTAGATTAGACTTAATGGCTCAAGAACACACACAAGTCTAATATTGGTTTTTAAGATTAAAATTTTTTGTGTTTCAGTTTAACCCATTTCAATTAACTAGAATATGTTTTTGATTTCTTAAATGAATTTTCTCAAAAAGCAAGTTCATACTATTTTATATGTGTATTGGATTCTATCCACACACATTGTGCTTAAAATGAGTTTAACAAACTTGTTATTGCATTTATACAAGTTTTGAGAAAACTTGTTTTTCAATTTATAGGAAAAACAGTTTTTGTATTTTAAAAAATGGTAATTAACATCTCAAAAATAGTTTACATGTTTGTAATATGTGTTGAATTTTTGTTCACGCATACTGGTGCCTTAATGTATTTACATGAACTTATTTTTGCAAAATTTACAGAGATTTACTGGATTTAAAGATGTATTTAAAAAAAATTGAAATCAGAATTTAGTGTTGAGCCAGTCGACCACCGGCCGACGGATATGCACAGCATTATGCAGTGCATGTCGGTCGACCGACCAGTAGACCACTATAGAACCAGTGCTCTCTGTTTCTAGATTTCAATTGACCGCACAGTCGACTACGAGAGAGCTAAGCACTCTGTTTGAGCTTGGTCGACCGAGTGGTCGACCGCTGGCTCACCCGGCTATTTTTATAGCCGTTAGCAGTCGATTGACCAGTCAACTGATCTCTGGCAAACTATTAGAAACGGCTAGTTTTCTGTTTGAATATTTTTGTTTTATTATCAAACGGATATAATTTTACTTTATTTGAGTTTAATCATATAATCTCTAATTATCTCTATCCTACTCCTATACATAGGGGTAATTGGAAAGAGTTTTTTTTTACAAGAATTTTAAAATAATTTTGAGAAGAGTTTTATAAGATTTTGAAAAGATTTTTGATTGAGAAATTTTGTATTTAAAGTTTTGAAAAACTAAGAAAATAAGTTTTTTGGAAAATTCAAGTTTCTAACTTCAAATTTCTATTTCCTCAAAAAAAAATCCCAAGTGTTTTCTTAAGAGCTTCATTTCAAAACTTCTAGTTTTCTCACAAACTTGAGCTATCATTTCTATCTATTCTTTTAGGATTTCTTATTTTTTCAGATTTTCAATTTGTGATCTTTGTGATCACCAGGTACCTACTTTTTCAAATTGCTTTATGCTACCCTTTTGTGTAGAGGTGTATTTGTTTTGTGCATTGCATTGTGCCTTGCCTTTGTGTCTACCTCTTGTGTAGAGATTCATTGGCTTTGTGCCCACCTCTTGTGTAGAGATTATTTTCTTTGTAAAGTTTTTTGTAAAGATAGTGAAAATTCTTCTAGTGGAAGGCGAGGACAAAGAGCAAGTGGCTCGAATCTCGAAATATATCTTTTTGTTTGCGTTTGGTATATCTCAACTCAACTTTACTTGTTTATATCTTGCATTGCTATTATTGTTTATTAATATATGCTTGATATTCTGCCTACACTTATTATGATCCAAGAGAGCTATTAAAACACCTCAACTCTTATAAAAGAGGAACCTTAATGAGAGTTTCTAGAGCCCTTCACCGGGAATTCGACTTCACTCTTTGGAATTCTCTTGTGTGTTAGTTTTGTTAGTCATAATTTTTATAATTTCGCGTTTGATTAGCACTTCACATATTCATCCCCTCTAGGTGAACTTTCAATTAGCATCAGAGCTTGGTTTTCTTGATATTCAGTTTAACCACCATAAAGAGGTCCTATTTTACTAATCATCATATTTGTTTTGCACACTTATGGCATAGAGTGGTAAATCTAGTATTTATTGTTCACCCAAGCTTGATAGACTTAACTTTCCTATATGGAAGGTTAAGATGACCGTTTTCTTGAATTTCTTGGGTAGTAGATAGTCAAAGCTATAGGCAAACATTTGTTTGTCCCAAGGGTGATAAAGACTCATGTTATGAAATTACCCTTAAGGAATATATTGCCAATTCTAAAGCTCATTATTCACTATTACAAGCTTTGAATGATGACGATGTTTCTAGAGTTATAAATTATACATGTACATATGATATTTGACAAGATTTGATCACTACTCATGAAGGCACATCACAATTCAAGAAAGCTAAAATTGATTTGCATAATTCTCATATGATAGCCGTCATATGTTTGATAATGAATCTATAGATGATATGCTTACCTGTTTCACTAAAATTATTAGTGCATTCATTTTCTAGGTAAGCCTATCAACAATAATTAAAAACTGCGAAAAATTATTAGAGTACTTCCTCAAGCTTGGGAAGTCAAAACTACCACCTTGAAAGAGCTTAAGGAAGAAATGAACTTCCCCGTTTTCATGAGAAACTTGAAGACCCATGAAATAGAGGTGAATGTATGAAAAGATTGTGAGTTACAAAAAGAGATTGGTGTTGCACCGAAGGCCTCTGCAAGAGAACTCAATAAGAAAGGCATTACAACTGCAACACCTCGGAAGATGAAGAAAAATTAACTTTTCTAGTGAAGAGCGTAAATATGTACCTCAAGAGTGAAAGGAGGAGTGACCCAAGAAGAAAAAGTAAGAAGAAAGCAATGAAAGCGACCATTTGGGATTCAGATAGTGAATCCGAGTATGATTCCGCACATAGGTATTTCATAGTCCAAAGGGATAACCCCCTTGAGGTAAATTCAGAATCCGAAATTGATGTGAATGAAAAATTATCAAATGATAATCTCGCGTTATGTAGTGAAGAGATCTTTGAAAAATATGATTTAATAAAAAAGAGAAACTTGAAATTGAAGAAAGAAAATGATGCTTTATTTTCAAAACTTGATTTTGTCTTGAAAGAAAATGATTTCTTGAAAAACAAACTTGAGTTGATATCGAATAAAAAAGATTGCGCTTCTCATGTTAATATTATTTCTTTAAATTTTGATAAAAATGAGATTTATGTTTTGAAGAACAAAATTGATTGTTTAAGCTCAATTTTGAGCTAATGTGCTTTTGACCATAAAAAATTGAAATCCTTATTTTAAAAGAAACAAGTTTCACAAATTCATGCACAAACCCCATGGCATGTACATATAAATCATACTCATAAGTATGCCAACATGTGTCATTGTTTACATTGTGTCGGAAAGGTTATCGAAGTTTAGTTTTGATAGATTAAAAATTTCAAATACAAATGTTTTGGTTCGAAATACTATCATTCAAGGACCCAAGAAAGTTTGGGTACTAAAGTCCATTCCAATTATTTTTGATGCATATGTGGGCTCTTCAAAATGTGAGAGAATTTTGGTGCTTTGGTGGTGAATGCAATAGGTGTTTGATGAACAAATAATTGGATGCATTACTATCAAGGAGTTTAGGTGAGAGGATCACATTGTTTTGGAGAAATGGAGATTAATTCTATCAGTTTGGCAACTATCTCCATCTTTTATCTTATGCTTACAAATGCTTTAATTGGATGATTTTTAACATATCATAGTTTGCATATTTTGATTATGTTTTAAATGCAAATCTCATTAGAACTTATGATATACTTGTATAGCTTTTGAGATACACTCTTGATTTTGTGTCAAATTAGATTCATATTCTTTGTGTACTCAATTATTATTTAGCTATGTATGTATATTCTAATTTTGATGATTCTTGCATTTATACATGTACTCTCTTTAAAATGTATTTTGGTCGTTCTTTACATTTGGTATTTCAAACTATTTTCAAATACTTATTTTTTAAAATACCAGCCTTATTGGGCGGATGGTTGGGTTTCATGCCTTGTATGATTAAATGACTATTTTTTTGATTTATGTATGTAGGTTGGTGATTTCAATGAGTTATACACATGATTTTCATGATATTTTATTTTTATATATTCATTTATGTTTATCTATATATGTATGTGTTATATTTTCAAGTGGTTTTTCAATTGTAATCATACATATTTTTGTTGATTGTGAATGTTTAACATTGTCCATATATATTTTTATAGCACAATTAGTTTCATACTTAGCTTGATTTTATTTCTAAATAAATTGATATATTTTTATAAGCTTATGCATTAGTTCTATGGTTGTTTTAAAAAAGGAGAGAAATTTTTGGACTTTAATTGGTATTTTCCATCCTTTTTGAGAAAAAATATTTTCTTTTAAAATTTGTTCATATTTTTATTGGTATAAATTATTACAATTAGTATCTATATTTCAAATTACTTAGAGTCTCAAATTGATGTTATGGACTTCCATTATCTATTCAATTGGTTTCATGTTTAAACCTTCAATTGGTATCAAAATTGTTTTGCAAATTGGTATCTATGTTGGTTTCAAAATTTGTTTCAAACTTACAATTGATTTCAAGTTTACAATTGGTATCCTTCAATTATTATCCTTTAGAAAATTAAAATTTCAATTGTTTTCAAAATTTATTTTTGATATGTATTGCTTTTATATGCAAGGGGAGTTAACTTAACGTCTCCTTTATATGTAAATTTGTGATGAGTATATTACATAAAGAAGAGCTTGACCTCTCTTCTGTAAATAGTACACGTGTATAGGGAGCTTAACATCTTCATCTGTACATTATATATTATGTCTATGTGATTTATGATTTAGTTATCCATTCTCCATGTAATACATGTATGCAGGGGGGCTAACTTAATGCCTCTCTTCATCATGAATTTATGTCGCATATATATTTACTTTACTTTGGTGTGTTTAACCCTTTGTTGATGAGTTGATAAAAAGGAGGAGTGAGATTTAGTGTTTATATATGCATGTTTCATATTTTGCATATATGTTTATGTCGTACTTGTTGTTGCAAAGGGGAGAGAAATTAGCTTTGATTGAATATCTTATTATTTATTTGTTATGCATGAGTTAAGGGGGAGATTTTACAAAGCTTTTCACTAAGCTATGGATATATAACTTCATGAGTTTTATCATTATTAAAAATGGGATATTGTTGATCCAAAGGCCTATCACTCTAGTTTCGATGATGATTAACTCGTGTAGTTATAGTACTAATGGTCTTGTATTGTTTAAGTTTCAGATATTGATCAAGATCTTAGTTGGTGTTTAGCTTCAAGATACTCAAGTCAACTTTGAAGCTAACACATATTGATTCAAGAGCTCAAGCATAAAAAATACATCAAACACTCAAGATGGAGTTTAGCTTTAAGGAATCAAGTTTTTAATTGAGTCAAGCGGAGAAGAACGATCACATCATGAAGAATTAGATTAGAGTCTATATGTCTGGATCTTGTGTGAAGTTTAGATTACACTTGATGGCTCAAGCGCGCACACACACATAAGTTTAATATTGTTTTTTAATATCAAAAGTTTCGGTTTAACCCATTTCGATTTAAGTGGAATATGTTTTGATTTCATGAATGAATTTTCTCAAAAATAAGTTCATATCATTTTACACTGTATTGGATTCTATCCATACACATTGTGCTTAAATTGAGAGTAATAAACTTGTTTTTGTATTTATACAAGTTTTGAAAAAACTTGTTTTTAATTTATAGTTTAGTTTTGGAAAAATAATTTTTGTATTTAAAAAAAAGTATTTAACATCTCAAAAATAGTTCACATGTTTGTAATATGTGTTGAATTTTTGTTCACACATATTGGTGCCATAATATATTTACATGAACTTATTTTTTTAGAATTTACAAAGATTTATTGGTTTGAGGATATATTAAAACGGACTTAAAAAATCAGAATTTAGGGTTGAGCTGGTCGACCGCCTGGTCGACTGAATATGCACAGCTTTGTGAATATGCATGTCGGTCGACCAACCGATCGACCACAGTAGGAGCAATGCTCTCTTTTTATCGGTTTCAATCGACTGCTCGATCGACCGCCAGAGTGTTGAGCTCTTTGTTTGAGCTCGGTCGACCGAGCGGTCAGCGCTGGCTCGAATGGCTATTTTTATATCTGTTAGAGGTCAACTGTCTGGTCAATCGACCTCCTGCAAACTGCCAGAAATGACTATTTTTCTGTTTAAATATTTTTGTTTTATTATCAAACGGATATATTTTACTTTATTTGGGTTTAATCACTGTATTGACAACTGGGTTTAATCTCTAATCATCTCTACCTTACTCCTATAAATAGGTGTCATTAGAGAGAGTTTTTTTACATGAATTTTAGAAGACTTCGAGAAGAGTTTTATGAGATTTTGAAAAGATTTTTGATTGAGAAAATTTATGTTTAAAGTTTTAAAAAATCAAGAAACAAATTTTTTAGAAATTCAAGTTTCAAAATTCTATTTCTTCAAGAAAATTTTCCCAAGTATTTTCTTAAGAGCTTCATTTCAAAACTTCTAGTTTTCTCACAATCTTGAACTATCATTTCTGTCATCCTTTTAGGATTTCTTGTTATTGTGTGATTTCTGTTTTGTGATATTTGTGATCTCCAAGTGTCTACTTTCTCAAACATCTTTGTGCTAACCTCTTGTGTAGAGGTGTATTTGCATTTTGCATTGGATTAGTGTCTTAACTTTGTGCCCACCTCTCATGTAGAGGTTCATTGGCTTTCTGCCAGCCTCTTGAGCAGGGGTAGTTTCCTTTGTAGAGTTTTTTTGTGGAGATAGTAAAAATCCTTATAGGTGAAGGCAGAGAACCTTGAAACATATCTTTGTGTTTATGTTTGCAATCTCTCAACTCTACTTGTTTATATCTTGCATTACTATTATTACTTATTGATATATGGTTGATATTGTGCCTATATTTGTTATTATCCAAGAGAGTTATTGAAGCACCTCAACTTTTATAAAAGAGAAATCTTGAGGAGAGGTTCTAGAGCCATTCACTGGAAATTCGGCTTCACTCTTTAGAATTCTCTTCTGTGTTAGATTTGTTAGCCATAGATTTTATAATTCTGCATTTGATTAGCACTTCACCTATTCACTCCTCTCTAGGTGAACTTTCAATCTGGGTTGTCAGATTGAGTCAACGGATGAGATTTGTTGAGGAATTGGGATACTCCTATAAGGGTTAGGATTAGGATTGGCCTTCTTTATATAAGGAGGATAATCTCTCCCTAAATAAACTAGCAAGTATATACAATTGCGTGCAATGAATTGCAACTCCTCATCTTCTTCAAGCCTCCAACAAAGTCATCTATTCTGCTTGGATCATGAATCGTGATGAATAATCTCACAATGTTGATTATAGTTCCTTCTAGTGTCAAGAAGAAGAACGCTCTTTCGAGGATAAACCCTTCGCATCAAAGAGGTACATTTTCGCTACAGTAGTTATACGATCTACGTGTATATACAAAAAGGTATAGAAAATAACTTATAATAAATTTTATTTTAACATCAATTATATTTTTATTTCATGTGTGTAGCATGTAAGCAAAATCTAATCCTAATTAAGCTCTCACACTCGCACTTTCATTATATTTGTTTTGAGACACTTTAGCTCTTACTTCAAACTTTAGAATCGAAACATTCTTTAGGGATAGGCGACATACCGATCTGTACTGAAGAAGTAAATTTTGATTTCTTACTTTTACTCTTTACCAAACCAAACGGAAAGAAGATTAGAGACCAGAAGAACACAAAGGGAAGAGATCGGAAAGACAGACTTAAACCGGCTTGACCGTACTAAACTAACCGCGAAGGAGATATTTTCACATAATTCGGGAAGATTGTGCTTTAATTTCTTGTTTTTTTATTATTTATATAATTTCTTACTTTTCTTGTTTTTTTTATTATTTATATAATTTCTTACTTTTCTCTATCATTTTCTTGTACTTCTTCTCTTTTCTTAGTCTGAGCACTCTTCGCCGCATAAGGCTCAACCCTTTCTTGCCGTTTTACTCTACATTAGCTTTTGGGTGGCAAGCACACGGTATTCTTCTTTAATCTTTAGTAAAAGACGAAAGAATAGTTCAGTTTGTGCTCACCATGCAGCTACATGCCTAAATCATAGGCGGCCCAAGGACTTATAAACACATGCTGAGGATGAAGTTGCACTAAAACACAATTTCTCCTTATAGGGATGCCTAATGCTATTATGTTCAAGGAACTTAGTTTGTGTTAAAGGGAAAGAAAAAAAGAAAAGAAAGAAAATTAAACCACTCAAAAAAAATTTAGGATAAAGAACAACAATTTGTATATTTCACGTGTGAAAAATATTGTATTATAACATCGTCGGGTGCTTGATGTATGCAATGTTGGGTACTCATCTCGATTCATTATTGAATTACTGAGACTTGTTCAATCGAATCCCAGTCCTCCTCACTCAAGTACCAAGGGTATTGAGATAACTGAGAGGTACGACAAACTACATGTTATGCTATGGTGGGTCAGATTTGCGGTTCCACATTTATACAGATGTTGATTATGCCAGCAATCTGGACGAGCGCAAATTGACTTCCTCATCCTTCTTACGCGGAGGAGGGGCAATCTCTTAATGTAGAATGAAGCAGTTAGTAGTAGCTCTGTCAACAATGAAAGCCAAGTACGTCACGACTTCAGTAGTAACACAATAAGCCATTGGTTGAGGCGATTTCTTCGGGACTTTCTGGTCGTATCGTATTCATCAGATCCAAGCACTCTTCACTATGATAGCATGGCATCAATAGGTCACGCGAAGAATGCTAGAAACCATGTGAAGACTAAGCACAGAGATGTGAAGTTCAACTTCAGCAGAAACTGATCAAAAAAGTCACACTTGAGTATATACCGATGGAGTACATGGTTTCTGATCATTTGACCAAGCCATTAGACTCTACATTATTTTTCAGTCATGTTAAAGTTTTGATTTATTTAGATGTTAATGTAGATGTAGTGACATTTTGTAATACTTTTTGATTGATTCATATTTTTTAGATGATACTTTATTTTTATACACTATTTTTTGGATGGTTAGCAAACAATAACATATTTTATCTATTAGTGCATAAAAATTGTTGAGATATTTGAAATATGATTAAGCACAAAAATTTGGCAAATGAGGTAGGTTAAGACTGGTAGTCTCACGCGAAGTTTCGCTCTTGATGCTGTGTGGGCAACGGGCTTGGAGTAGATGCACCTAAAAGTCGCTATGTGATCGAATAGACATTTCTCATATTTGACACCTATCATATAGCTAAATGCGCGTCTCCACTAGAAGTGAGGAATCACTTGTCGAGTGGTAGGTGGCAGGTTTTACGCTACCTTCACCGCAAGTGCTAGTCGCCGAGTGCGTTAGCACCTAGCGCTGCATGCTAGCTTAGCTCTATCGTGTGCCTCGCGCTATGTGCTAAGAGCATAGCTTTACCTATGGCTTAGCCTCGCCAGAAATAGCCTAGCTTCACTCCAGTTTTGCTTAGCTCCGCGTGGCTATTTAATAGTTTAATTTATAATTAATATTATTATGGATGTGAAGAGTTTGAAACGGTTTTGTACTGGCTTGGCATGATCCTGTATTTTACTTGTATTGTTGTACTTCACCCGGTACCATGACAGTTGCCCTGTTAATTACATGACTCATGATTATCACCTTTACGAGAACTTGACACCTGGTATCATGTTATACTCAGAGATCATGTACTCCTGTATCAAACATGTTCCTCCTGCTATTATATTCATGTTAATCACTGTAAACCAACCATCACGGACATAAATTTGTAATAATCGGGCAACTTACAGCGGAAATGAGAAAAATAATTGAATCAATATGTGTATGTGTTTATAATTGTCAAATTTTATGCAACTGAAACTTCAGTTCTACTTGAGGACCACCAGGTGTGCCAGTGGGGTGTGCTGGCACCCCTGCTTAGCGGCAGGTTCCAGCTCACTACGGAGGCTTCTAAGGTCGTTGTCTCAGGTATGCATGGGACCCACTATAAACATGATTTGTTGATCCCCCATCAGTTTTAATAACCAACCTCATCTTACTCATAAGTGGATGTATGTGTACTGGGACACCTGGATACATATCAAAACATATGGATCAGACGAGTCTTAATAATAATATAATAATCTAATTTCATATATTGGCTCAATACTGAATTTATGTTACACTGCTTGTTATACTTAATCTATGCTTGTGTGGCTGAGCGTACAACACATTACCTGATAAACACGTGTTTGTCTGTGCACGTCACCTGACTTCATTTTTCGTACTCGTTAGGTTGTTTCTGACAACCGTCGACCTGCATGTCTAGATCCTGAAGTTTGGAACAAAGTGAACCCTTCAATTGAAGTTCAAACTTTTCTTGAGGAGCAAGCGGATTGGCAGTAGCCTGTTCCTGGCCTGCTTCCCTTTTGACCAGTTCATGAGAATCCTTTTTACGGCTCGTGAGCATCTTCCTACATTATTTTTTCTACTTGTAAATCATACTTTTGTGCCTTTTTGTGATGTAATACTCATGTAATATTACGTCACATTCTGTGATAATTGCATACTTATACTATGTTCTGTTGGAATGTATATTATCACGTACTTCTGTACTGTGACTCATGTACTATACTGATGCTTAGCGTACATACGTGAAGGTATTCCTGCCTTGTATATGTACGTCGCAGTAGCATCCCGTACCCGCGCAGTAGTGTACATACTTAATGCTAATAATTATAGAGCTATTATTATTATTATAACTTATCGATAGAAATAAATAATAATTACTATTTATTAATTAATAATAACTATTAGTGACAAAGAGTTAGTTATTTTTTAATTAAATAATAGCTTCTAAAAATAATATGTTTAATTATTGATTTAAAACAATAATTAACCATGATATTATATTTAATATTTTTAATTACTAATTGGTTAGTAATATTAACTAATCAATGGTTGATTAGTTTAACAAATAATAATGGTTTAGTAAAATATTAGCTGATTATTTTATTATTCATTATAAAATATGAATAGTAATTTTATAATAAATCTAATTAATTAGTATTAATTAATCGACCTATGCTTCCCTGATTGCTTTTAATAGTAGACCCTAAAATCCATCGACTTCTTATATATGTACACCCAAGAAGCCTAATTTCTTCAAGAAAGAAATTACATTTTACCCAAAAAATAAATGTACGCCGAAAAAGTGTAGTTTCTTCCAAAAACTTTTCCTCTTTCTACCTCCCAATAAAGAGAATATTATATTTCTCCCTTCTCGGCAACATTTCAACAATTTCTACAAATATAAAATAGATTTTACATTTTTTTATTCTTATTCATAGCAAAATTCATATGTACACTATACTAATAAAGTGTCAAATTTGTAGCCACCAAGTTGCATCCCACTATTACTGGATTTTGCCAATCCGAAAAAAAAAAACATAATGGTTCATATGAACTGGGTTTCTTCCGGCATGTCTAAAGTAGCAGTGGCCTGTAAGAAATTTAAATTCTGTCTGAACATCTTGATACCTGATTTCTTAGGCTTCGGGAAATTTTTGTTCTATATTTAGTTTTCTACAGTTGAACATAACATAATGAAATAATAATGATGTTATTGGCCTCAGGCTTGGAGTGTAATCACTGTCCTAAAGTATATATCACCGACTTCATGCAGTCAATCAAGGCAGATAAGCCCCCTAGCAGTACAAAGCCCTCTCAACCGATATCCCTCATGTGTATGACCACTAAGGGGAGTTGATCACGAGCCCCTAGCTCAACATGCTCATGAGAGAAAGTAAAGGATGAAACATAATATAAGCTTAGAGATGTGGTTTGGAAAATAAAGGAGATGAAGAGTTATTTTCTTTTGCTTCATGTTCTATTTGGAGATAAGCATATGGGTATGCATATTTATAGATGAAATATTCATGTATCCATAAACCACTAATATTAATATTAATAGAATGAATACTAATGAAGACAATAATAAGGACTAATAAGGACAATAATATCAATTAATTTAGAAAAATCTCAATTACAAATTTATTTTCGCCTCAGTCTCAATCAATGTCAGCCAATGGTCCATTTCAAATTGGAATCCACCATATAACAAACTTTATTTTCTCTTTTTCAATTTTACTTTTTTCAGGTCTGGCCGATTAAATTCTCTTTTTGATTTTTTCCGTCCATTCTCTTTATCATATCCGCAGACCTCGATCTTCTTCAACAATCATCTTGTGATTGATTTGATCATTTTCGTGTTTTTTTCATGATGACTTTTGAGTTTTAGGGTTTGAGTTTTTGATTTGATTTTTGCTGGATGATGATGATGCTGCAATGGTCGCAACCCTTTTATGTGAGAAATGTGACTCAAGAACTGCGATCCATGACCTGATCTCAATTTTGGGGGAGTTAAGATTTTAGAAGAGAGTTACACAGTGAGAGATGAGATGATCGCAGTACTCATAATAAGGACCGCGACCATGAGGACTGTAACCATGGTCATGAGAACTGCAACATAAGCTCTCTAAAAAAATAAAGTTAACATGAAAATGAGGTCTTTTATGTGACCTGATTTCGATTTTAGAGGAGCTAAATTTTGAGAGGGGAGTGACACGGTAATAGAAGAGATGGTCGCACCATGAGGACTGCGACGATGGTCACGAGGACTGCGATTAAGATAGCAGTCCTCATAAATGTTCCAAAAAAAATAAAGTGAATGTGAAAATGAAGTCTTTTATGTGACGACTGTGACTCGTGGTCGAAAACCTTTATATGAGGATTGTGACTCACAGTCCTAAAGTTGCAGTTGCGGAGCGCTGTCAGTTGCGATCGTGGTCGCGGTTAAAATTTAAAATTAGGGTATTCTTATCTTTTATATTTTTATGATTCAACCACTAGTCAAACATGTGTTTATCATCTAGCGCCCGAAAAAAATGATTCCCATGTGTAGAAGAAATTGTAATTGAAGTTTTCCAAATTAAGTTTTACTCTAGGCGATTCCGCCCAAAATCCCCGATTAAAATAATAACTATTGAGTCTTTAATGTTGAAATTATACATCTATTTATCAATTAAACTAAGCTAGACTATCTAGATTGGAAAAGGGAAACGTCAGTAACTATCTTGAGTCGAGAATGCACTCGGCTCCAGTTTGTCACACGTCTTGTCAAAGGCTGGGCTTTAAAATTAAATATAGTAGCTTAAAGCCCAAAATAATATAGGAAAATATTTTGAAATTTGAATTAGTGGACTGTAACTGTAAATTATTTTATCGGCTGAATAGAACAAAAAAAAATTATAATAAAGAATTAAAGGGGGTTGCGCGTGCGAGTACCCCCTCAGCAACAAATTATGACGTCCACTCTCCCCTTTAGGGAGATGATAGGCTAGGACCCCTCCGACGTGCAATGGAGGCCCTGACCTTGGGCCTGGGTCTTAGTGATCACCTAACGACCCCGTCCAGCTCAGGATCCATTTTGACGGGAGCAATCAAAGCCGTTGACAAAGTCAGATGGTCTCGACTGGCCCGGTCACGCCTTACAGAGAATGAAAAGTAACACCTAGAGATACTAAGAATAATGTATCCAAAAGTAGAGTAATAATTGCACCGAACATATTGACTTTCTCTTCTTCTTCACCATAGAAAAAAAGAAATAAAAAATACAAATAGGAAAATAAAGAAAGAATGAATAAGAAAATAATATTGAAATAAAAAGAATAAAATTTATAAAATAAGGAAGAAAGAATTTTAAGAAAGAGGAAAATAAAAATATACAAAAAATGAGCGGAAATGAAGAACGAAAAAGAACATTAACAAAGAAAGCACACAAAAGAATTGATTAAAAAAGCACATAGTTAAGTAAAAGATGAAAAAAAAATCCAATTGTGATAGGATTAAAAAAAGAAATAGAGAGTGAAGAGATTCCATTACTTGAGAGTTTCAATTCTCAAAGAAAAAATTAGAAAGAGTTTTCATAATTTAAGATTTCTAATTATGTTAGAACATTAGAGGAGAGAGTTTTCATAATTTGAAATTTTAAGTAAATATTATATAATTTGAGAGTTTTAATTATATTAGTTCGATAGAAAAAAAGAATTAAAGAGGAAAAATTTCCATTACAATCTATGTACTTACAGAACACACCAATAACTTCTAAAATCACAACACACTTAAAATTTTAAGTTGGCCCACAAAAATATTTAGAAATTAAGAATTGGGCGGGGGCCGCGCGTGCGCGTACCCCCTCAGCAACAAATTATGACGTCCACTCTCCCACTTGGGGAGATGGTAGGCCAGGACCCCTCCAATGTGCAATGGAGGCCCCTGACCTAGGCCTGGGCCTTAGTGATCACCCAAGGACCCCGTCCAGGTAAGTATAGATTAAAGTTGGCCCAGAACTCCATTTTGTAGTCATCTCACTTCTTCCTCTCCTCCACCCAATCGATATGGGACTAAACTCCCACGCTCTCCAACTCTTAATTAAACCAAATAGTCACACAGCTTCTCGGTTCTGTGTGACAATAAAAAGAAATGGTGGCGATGGATCATTGAATTGAGTCATGAATCTTCAGTAAGATTGTCAGACGTGTTGACGTGGAGCATTCATATCTGCTTCAAAGTTTGGAGGTAAGGTCTCTTTTGGCAAAAGAGATGATATTTTCCTTCTTGTTATAAAAGGAGTGTGTAATCGTGCGAAGCAATGTGGCATCCCTCGGGTGGTGTTTGTGGGCGAGTCAGAACTTAATAGTGGTGTGGTCGAATTAAAGAACATTGAAGCTGCTAACGAGGAGGAGGTAGCTCAAAGAGCAGATTTTGTTGAGGAGCTTCGGACAAGTTTAAAAAATACATGACAGAACATTGTGCATATTTTGTCATCAACTTCTCCAAATCGGCCCAAGCAGGCCTATTACTTGCTAAATTTAGTGATTTATCTGCCCATTAAAGCCTAAATCTATCCATCCTAATTTCGAGGAAACCTAATCTCTTCTCTGAAGAAAATTTATTAGTAATTGAAAATTGATAAGAAACCTCATTGTCAATGATATTCGAAAAGAAGAAAGAAACTTCGTTGATAAATGATGGTTCAATTCAACTAGCCCCTAGAGATGAATAAGATTTCTTTGGAGAAAAGTATCTACAAGGAAATCCTAATGGATGTTGGTATCCAAGCGTGCATGACATGCTAACCAATCTGTTATTGGGGACCATTTAATTACAAACAACGACAGTTTACCTAACAATGGAGAAGAAAACAATGGAGCATATAGTATGAGGCTAATCAACATGCAGATAGATATATACTTTGGACTCTCCTTGTTCTTCCAATCTCATCTCTTCTTCCAATCTAATGATTCTCATGGGATTCGTTTTGTTTTAGCATCAATTCTTTTGGGTGAACCTAATTTCTATCCTTTTGCAGTCAATGCCAATTTCAGGAGCTCATGAGATGATTATATGAAATTTGCTTGTTTAATTTTCATTCTCCAAATGGTACTATATTTCCCATACAAACCTTTTCAATGATGCTTATGCTGTCAAATTTTCTGAATTTGAATGATGACCGCATTTAAAATGTGAAGAAGTTTGACAAAGTAGATTTTATCACTGCGCTACAATGACACTTACAAATATTTATTTTTCTTGAACCGAATAAATAACTTTTCAATAATTTATGCAAACGAGATTAGATCTGAGATCAAATTCTAACTGTTACTTGCTGTAAAGAGTTATTTCCATTGTGCTATTAAATTATTTGCTGAAAGGCACATAACGTAGCCTAACAATCAATTCATTGCTTAAAAATTTGTTTTGACTATATATGTGAACCATGCGAGCTCCGTCTCATTTCTTTCTCTGGTTGAACATTCAAGTAAAGGTACTCTGCATCGTGCTCAAATTTGATGGGTACTCCCTATATTATCAACGTCAGACTTCACTGCAGGCGACCCGACAAATAAAAGTTTTTCTTTTTTCTTTTCTCTTTTACTTCTTTTTAGTTAACAATTTGATGGGCTTAAATTTTAATTGATGCATATTTTCTTAGAGAGAGGAAATTTTTATTGTAACTTCAACTATTTAGGAGCATAATCAACAAACTATGTGCAAGTATATTGAATCGTATTAGATAAATAATATTAGAAAAAAGGGGAAAACTATTGTCCAAGGAATGACATTTGATTGATTGAAAGCTAAGGCACAATCAGTTGAAAAGGCCCACTGGCCCCTTCCGGCAAAGCCACCAAGCATCATTGACCTACTAAAAGTTTCTACCTTTACTCCTCTCTTAAGAAATGTATTAGTAAAGGAAAAAAAAAAAAAAACTTCTAATAACAGTATAGTTTTGTTTGCCTTTAGGGCATGTTTAGATGCATGAGAACGAGGAAACTTATTTTTTACTTCTCTTATTTGTTATGAATCAGAAATAAAAGTGAGAAAACTTATTTTTCATTTTTTTTTTGTTTGAATCTCTTTTACTATTTTCTTTTTCTTTTTACACATTCATTTTATATTATCATTTTCTCACGTACAAGATGTTATAGTTAATTTTGTTGTTATATAAATCTCATTTGTAATAAGTTATATTTTAATGCATTAAATTTTGATATCATATAAGGGTCCGTTTGTTTTCCCGCAAAAGGCCGCAAAATCGCAAGTCGTAAAATCTCTTTTCCATTTTCTTCTGTTTGTTTCGCTGCAAAACAACTTGCAAAATACAACTCTCATTTCCTATTTGCAGTTACTACAGTTAAATTTGTGGTCATATAAATCTCACTTTTACACTCACATTTTCTCATTTGCAATTGCTACAGTTAATTTTGTGGTCATGTAAATTCTACTTGTAGTATACTTGCAGTCCCAAAGCAGTTACTTGATAATCAATATATAATTTATTATTATTAAATATTTAATATTTTTAATAGTGTTTAATTTCTTATCTAATTATTTTATTCTTGTATTTTTAGTTTTTATTATTTTTAATATTGTTTTAATATTTAATTATTTTAATTTAATATTTTTAGTTAATATTGTTATTTAATACTTATTATTTTATTAATATTTACACCAATTTTCTTAATATTTTATTTAGATTTAATATTTTATTAATATAACAATAATATGCTTTACTATAAAATTATTATATATTTAATTTATTTATTCTTAATATAAATAATTACTTTATTAATATTATAATATACTTTAAAATTATATTAATATTTTATTATGTTAATATTGTAATAATATTTTATTATTAAATTTATAATTATATTTATTTTGTTTATTTTATATTTTTATAATATTACAATATTATTATAATAAAATTTAATATTATAATAATCTTAAGTATTTTATAATATTATAATATTATAACTATATTTTATTATTTTTCTTAAGATTTTTTTAATATTTATGTTTTATTAGTATCCTTAAAATTTTATTAATTTTCTTTATATTTTCTTAAAATTTTATAATTATTTATTTAGTTAATATTTTAGTAATATTTTACTTGTTTTACTAATATTTTATTAATATTATTGTTATAATTAAAATATTAATATTTTATCTCAAATTTATTAGTACAATTTAATTTTTAATAGTATATTTAATTTAATAGTATTTATAATATTTAAATCACTGCTACAGTTAATTTTGTGGCCAACTTTTTCACTTACACTTTTAAGTTATCAACCAAACACCGTAAAACACATATGCTTTCTCATTCACACTTTCACTTTACCAACCAAACACCGTAAAACACAATATTTTTTCCATTTACAATTTTACTTTACCAACCAAACAGTGTAAAACACAATATATTTTCTCTGCTACAGTTCACTTTTTCCATTCTCATTTTACGACTTACGACTTACGACGTTTTGCGGCGAAACAAACAGGCCGTAAATCTTGCATTCCAATTACAATCCAAAATCGTTAATTCAAAATAAATATTTAAATTAATATTATTTGTATGATTAACATTTTCGCTTTCACTTCCACGTTACTAACTAAACATCGTAAAACATAATATACTTTTTCACTTACACCTTCACATTACAACCAAATACTGAAAATGAGAATTACATAAATCTCAATTCTCGCTACACTTTCACATTTTTCATCATTTCTCACTTACACATTTTTCTCTCACTTCCAACAAATCAAGCATGCTAACTTAAACAGGAGTTAGTTTGTCGGGAGGTTGACTGCAATTAATTGCAAAAATAACAAAAAAAGATGTCATTTGATGTATGAGTAAAAAAAATTAGAATCACGTGATTTTTATTGGTAGCCTAATTAGAACATGTAAATCAAGATGAATGGTTCGGATATCCACGGGGTGACCAGTTGTGGAGTTCGCACGAAGCGCTCGATGAGAACGGTTCTCACCGTAATAGTCCATATATATATATATATATATATATATATATATATATATATATATATATATATATATATATATATATATATTGTTGGCCCGGAGGCCTTCCTCTCTAGTTTTGATGATGATTAACTCATATAGTTATATTTACTAATAATCTTGTGATTTTAGTTTCAGATCATTGATCAAGATAATTAGTTGGTGATTGCTTCAAAAAGAGGAGTTTGGAAGCTTTCACATGGTGATTCCAGTGCCCGAGCATCAAGATCATACCTTTGCACTCGGTGGATCACGTTGGGATCGAGTCGACTTGAAGATGGAAGATCATCAAGAAAACTTAGGTATCCTAGTTTAGTTTAGTGTGTTTTAGATCCATGTGTAAAGATAAGTATAGTTGATATGCTCAAGTGCACAACACACACGTTTTATGGTTTTTCGATCTTTAATTTAACCGATATTTGTTTCATGAATAGATTGATCAAAACAAGTTTATTGTTTTATGTATAGTAGTTTCATTCTATACATGCATGCTTAACTTTTAAACAAACTTATTTTGACTATCCTATTCATGTATTGAAAAATCAAAGTTTGATAAAATACATGTGTTGATTTTTGAAAAAATGATAAGACACAAAAATAGTTCAAATTGCTTGATATTTGAGTTGAAATTTTTTATCACATGTTTATATATCAATGCAAAATGTTAAAACTATTTTTGGGTATTTTTACAAGACTTAAAAGAATTTTTAGAAAGATTTTTAACAAGTGTTTCTGTCCCAGAATTGTGGCTGACAGGCCAGGTCGGCCGACCGCACGGGTCGACCACACCAAAGGCCGGTCGACCCTTGCGGTCGACCGACGTGCACAGGCTTGTGCACGTTTGGCAGACACAGGGACGGTCGGCCGGGCGGCTGACCGGACCAGAGAGCTTTGCTCTCTGTATCTGGGCGGTCGGCCGGGCGGTCGACCGGATGCCCCAACGGTCATATTTCTGACCGTTGGCGGTCGGCCAGGCCGGCCGACCGTAGGCCTGTCAGGCTGACAGATCAGCCTAACGGCTAGTTTTGTTTTGGGGCTATAAATACCCCATCTCTTGGGGCGTTTTGATAAGACTTTTGAAAAGAAAAATTCCAGAGTTTCTCTAGTGTTTAAAACAAGTTTTCAAAAGTGTTTTTGGGCTTTAAACTTCCAAATTGATTTTTGTGTTTTAGGGTTTGGGAAAATCAAAGAAAATAGAAATTTGGGAGATTTGTTTTATTCTTCTATTCTATCATTTACAAAGAGTTTTCCCAAGTGTTTTCTTTGAGTCTTTGTTTTCCAAATACCTAGTTTTTTCACTTGAGCTATATCTTCTATCCTAATCTATTTAGGATCTCGTTTTGTGAAAAAGAGAAAAAGAAAGTGTTTGAGGTTGATTGAACCTCCAAGTTGTAAACCCTCCTTGACTTGTTGTATCCCTCTTTGGTAGGGAGTGGTGTTGGCTCCCTCTATTGTGAGGTGGAGATTGTTTGTTGGCTACGGGCCTTATCCCTCTTCGGTAGGATGGATTGGTTGTATAGCCTCGGTGGCTTGTAAGTTGAGAGAGGAGTTCGGTACTCCTTTAGTGGATTAGAAATCCTTCTTGGTGAAGACAGGGACGTAGAGCTAGGGGTTCGAACCTCGGAACATATCATTGTGTTTGCGTTTGATCCATTGCCTCTAAACTCTCTCTCTCTCTTTATATTGTGCATAGCATCATTCATATCATACACATCTATTTGCTTGTGTTGTCCTTACATTGATTCATATTACTTATTCATTATATGCTTGGATTGCTTGTGTGTGTGCCTCACTTATACTTAACCACAAGAGCTTCATATAG
This sequence comes from Agave tequilana, assembly GCA_038442645.1. Lineage (NCBI taxonomy): Eukaryota > Viridiplantae > Streptophyta > Magnoliopsida > Asparagales > Asparagaceae > Agave > Agave tequilana. The sequence goes on along the minus strand of JAVJIF010007385.1, from coordinate 58,525 downwards.
CACCTCAACCCATATTTAGGGGAATCAAGAGGAGTTAGTCCAGAGCCCTTCACCGGGAATTCGGCTACACTTGTGTGTTGTATTAAGTGTGTTGCAAAATTGTTTTAAGCTTCCGCATTTAGCGCACTTAGTTTTTAGATTAGCATTTACACCTATTCAACCCCCTAAGTGTTTTTCATATATATATAGAGTAATCTTCGGTTGCGAACGTTTCGCACAGCTCCCTGTGCGAAATTCTTTGGGAGCCGTCGATTTCTTCTCTTCAGATCCGCGGGGGTGTCATCTCACATGTGGGGCCCACAATGGTTAATAGCGATTCAGATCCATTGAGATCTCCACCTCGCGCCCTTATCCATCTGAGAGAGCTTGAAGTCTCTCCCTCTCTCTCTCTCTCTCGGCATCCCACTTCCTCGCCTGAACCCTAGCCGCCGGTAAGCTCGGCCCCTCTCTCTCGGTATCCCTTTTTCTCTCTCGATCTCTCTCCAGAGACCAGATCTCGTTCTCCCACTAGATCCACATCTCGTTCTCGGCACTTTGGACCCAGATCTGCTCTTCTTCCTCTCTCGATCTCTCTCTAGAGACCAGAGAAGACCATCAATCAAATTGGGTTCTCGCCGCCGGCCTCTGGATCCTCTCTCTGCCAACCTTGCATCACCGCCGTCCTCTGGATCCTCTCTCCGGCAACCTTACATCACCGCCTTTCGCCGCCGGCCTCTGGTTCCTCTCTCTGGAAACCTTGCCGCTCGTGAAGAAACCCTATCAGTAAGTATTTGACTATTTTGCAAATGAAAACTTTAGGATCATTTGCTGCGTTTTCTTCGGTCACTATTCTTTGTGAAGATCAAATCCTTTTGCTTCTATGCTATGTTGGATGATCTGTTGGGATTGGATGTTCTGTCGGATGTTCTGTTGGATGCTCTGTTGGGATTGGATGTTCTGTTGGATGCTCTGTTGGATGCTCTGTTGTGAAGATCAAATCCTTTTGTTAAGAGACTTGGATGCTCTGTTGGGATTAAACCGACGGCTCCCAACGATTTTGCTTCTAATTCATAAGCCTTTTTGTTATTGAGATACTGATGACTTTACAAGCTAATACGTGGCCAAACAGAAAATTAGGGTGTTTTAAGAGGCTTGGATGCTCCGCAATAGAGCAACCCCTCACATAGAGATCGTTGGCAATGATGACTTTACTGACCCTACATTGTTTGCTCTCATAACCATTGCAAAATGTTTGCAAGTACTCTTTTTTCATTGCAATATGTTCTTCTATTTGTTGTCTGTTAGAGGCTAATGTTCTTCTGATATTATTTTGGGTAATATGAGGGCAATGAAATGTGCATAACTGATGACTTTACGAGTTTAATATATGGGAAAATTAATGTGGGTTTTTTAAGAGGCTTGGATGCTCCGCTGTAGAGCAACCCCTCACGTAGAGGCCATGGGCAATGATGACTTTACTGAGCCCTACATCGTTTGCTCCTTGCGCATAACCATTTCAAAATGTTTGCAAGTACTCTTTTTTCATTGCAATATGTTCTTCTATTTGTTGTCTGTTAGAGGCTAATGTTCTCCTTCTGATATTATTTTGGGTAATATGAGGGCAATGAAATGTGCATAACTGATGACTTTATATAATTGTTTAATATATGGGAAAATTAATGTGGGTTTTTTAAGAGGCTTGGATGCTCCGCTGTAGAGCAACCCCTCACGTAGAGGCCATGGGCAATGATGACTTTACTGAGCCCTACATCGTTTGCTCCTTGCGCATAACCATTTCAAAATGTTTGCGAGTACTCTTCTTCCATTGCAATATGTTCTTCTATTTGTGTGAGGGGGCAAGGTGGAGATCTCAATGGATCTGGATCCCTCTCAACCATTGTGGGCCCCCAGAAAGGTTTGCGAAACTTTCGCAACTGAAGATTACCCTATATAATGTGCGGGTGTTTTAAGAGGCTTGGATGCTCTGCTGTAGAGCAACCCCTCACGTAGAGGTCATGGGCAATGATGACTTTACTGAGCCCTACATTGTTTGCTCTTGTGCATAACCATTGCAAAATGTTTGCTTCTCCTCTTCTTCCAATGCAATATGTTCCTTCTTTTTGTTGTCTGTTAGACGCTAATATTCTCCTTGTGCAGTTATATTTTCTTCTTTACCTCAGAAGATGACCCAATCCAGAGGTGCTACTAGCAAAGTTGGCAAAGGTAGCAACTCATGTGCAAATCGTAATAGTTTGTACTCCTCAAGATCCCGTTTAAGCCACAATGCCTCACGCCTAGGTCGTGTCGGGCCGAGATGCAAATGTTGGTTGTTGACTCATGAAAAGATTTCAGTCTCTCACAACAACCCTGGACGTCCATACTTCAACTGTCCCGACTTTCCTCACGGGTGTGACTTTTTCATTTGGGGAGATGTTGATGAAAATTATATGGATCAAGCTAGTCTTACTGACCTTTATGGCCAGTTGCAAGAGCAGGGACAGCTAATTATGGAGAATAACAACGAACTACGTGAGCTCCGGTCTAAGCAGTTATACAAGAAAGCTTTTACTACTGGCTTTCTTATAGCGACGGTGGTATGGATTGTGATCATTGTTCTCTTTGTGTGTGTTTGAAAATCAATCAATTGAATGGTTTTTAATTCATTTTGTAGTTGTGTGCGGTTGATGTAACATTTTGTAATTGTGCTAAAACAGTATATTAATTATGCGCTCTTTTTTTCAGATTGACACTGTATAGCAGCAGCAGTTGAGAGCAGAGTGTTGATACATTTCTGCTCTTGTTTAGTTCCTTTGTTATGAAGCTCTTGTTGATACATTTCTGAAAAATCTGTGATGTCACTTCATGTTGGACATGTTATGTATTGAATCAAAAAAGCATTGAATCAAAAATCTGTGTACAAATATCTGGACATGTTATGTTATGTATCTGCTCTTCTCATATTGAATCAAGTAAGCATTGAATCAAAAATCTGAAACAATTATACCAAAGCCTTGTTTTGGTCTAATTGTTTTGACCGTATAGATTCAATTTTGAAAGCTCATTGTATAGTTTAGGGAGCTTTTTCTCTGACATACCTGTTAGGACAGTTTGGGGTTTGGTTTTTGCTGCTATTGGGTGTATGTACACTCACTTTCCAGCACTCCAGGGGGCTGTTCTACCAGAACTGTGCTGCCAGAACTTGGAGCACAGTTCTGGAATGAACAGCAGCTCTGGATACTATTTCCAGCAGGTTTTAGTCGACTATTGTGCTGGTCCTAGTCGACTTGAGCCATGGCTAGTCGACTGCATGGTTTGGCCTAGTCGACTAGCACATTTACAGAGACCATTGATATTTCCAGGTGATCTTATTAGTCGACTTGACTTTTTGGAGTAGTCGACTAAGTTAACTATTAGTCGACTATTCATGGGGCTAGTCGACTGACAGGGATTTTACAGAGAGTCCGAAATTTTCAGAGTTGGATCCTAGTCGACTTCACCTGATGGGTAGTCGACTATTGCTGCTGCCTGGCTGCCAACAGTTTGGCTGCTATTTTGAATGTGCTGGGAGACAATATTTTGGAACAATGATGCCCAATTGCCCATAAGAGTAGCCGAATCTGATGACAAGTTTCACAAGGTTATTTGCTAATAATAAAAGCTTAGCAAAAATGAAAGTGTACCTCAGAATGAAATGATTTACATTGTACCAAGAGTGTCAAATTCTACACTCTTACCCGCTTCAAATCGACATAAAAATCAACAGAGAAAGGAGTAACTGATGAAATTGCTGCTCTCGTCTTCGCTTTCTTTTCCCCAATGGGAAACAGAGAATTAGCAATCAACTGACTGTAGTCCTCAATCAAGAATAAATACAAAATGATTCAACTTAACATACAAACTGATTCAACTACAGCAGAGGCCAAAGTCTACAAATATGTTTCAAATACAAAATGATTCAACTTAACATACAAACTAATTCAACTACAACAGAGGCCAAAGTCTACAAATATGTTTCAAATACAAAATGATTCAACTTAACATACAAACTGATTCAACTACAACAGAGGCCAAAGTCTTTGAAGTACAAATTGATTCAACTGAAATTCAACTTTGTGTAATGACGTCAACATCGTCTGCTATTACAAAAACACATAAAAGTTAGAGTCAGACTAAACATATAAATATCAAATACAATCAAATATTATTATATATACAAACAATTACCTTCATCCGAATATTCCTCCAAAGATGAAGACGCATCACCTGTCGAGGACATCTGTACTTGAGGGTCGCTGAGCAAGCATAAGAAAATCAAATATTAGTTAAAAAAATGCATTCCAAAAAAATATATAAATCCAACAAATAATATATTACCTTGTTAGCTTAAGAGGGCAATTTCTACTGTCATGATTTTGTCCTCGCATGCCACACAAGTTACATTTTCTAGCCCGACCTTTTCTCATCTCTCTCATTGGTTTCCACCTTTGTCCCCGAGGTCGCCCTTTGTTTTAGCCTGATTAGGCTCATGCACATTAACTTCAAATAACTCCTTTGGCTTGTCCTTATTTTGCATATCTTCTCTATTCTCCTCACTGTCTTTGAACTTCATACTTCGTAGCTCTTTTATAATTGCGTGTAGGTTGTTACGCGCATATTTATATGCATCATTAGAGAATAGTCCCTCATCAACAACTTCATTTGCTAGAGAAGTTAATTCACTAAAACGAGAAGCAAAATTTTTGTTTTTTCCATCTCCAACAATATTCCCATCCCTAAAAATGACTCCTCTTTGTTTGACATCTCGTTTCCATCTTGTTAAAATATATTGCTTTGGCAATTCAACATGATTAGTATGTCGAAGATATGCTAAAAGATGTCTACAAGGGATGCCCTTGAATTCAAACATGAAACACGAACAACTTGTCATTTTTTCTGACTTGCAATACTTCACATGTTTCCTATTCTCCTCTACGCCACAATAATTCACTTGGTAATAAGTGACATTTTCATCATCTTTTGCCAATACAATATTATACATTAAACTATGTTCAAGTTCCACTTGAAAGCTGTAAAATATGCACCTCGTGTAGATTTGACACATTTGCTTCTCCATTGGCCACATTGTCTTCAATTTCGGTTTTTTCTCTAGTGATTGATGGTCTTCTATAAGCTCTTCTTCTCTTTGCCTCGTTAAAGTTCTTTTAAAAATAATGACAAAATCATGTAGTGAATTTTTTTTGATACGTGCATTTTTAACAATGCATTCATCCCTTCGCTCCTTTGACTACTCGACATCCCGGCCCAAAAGTGTTGTTTATGATATACAGGAGCCCATTTCTTACGAATATTATAAATCTCCATCAACCATTCATTATTTTTCAAACCAAATTTTTTAACAATTGTATCCCATTGTGCTTCAAACTCTTGAGAATTATCGGCCCCCCAAATATTTTCTTTAAAAGGATTAACAAATTCTTCTCTAAAGGCCCATACACCGACTCTAGCCGGAAGTTTATCCAAAATATGCCAAATGCAAAATCTATGGCGAATATGAGGAAAAACACTTTTAATTGCGGTGCATATCCCAAGATCTTGGTCCGTAACCATACCAGAAGGAGGACGCCCCATTACTTTCAACCATTTTTCAAACAACCAAATAAAAGACTTTGCCTCTTCATTCGGTATGAAACCACATCCTAGAAAAATCGATTGCCAATGATGATTTATACCAATAAAAGGTACAAAGATTAAGCCATATTGATTTGTATTATGTGTTGCATCAAAAGAAACTACTTCTCCAAAGTATTCATAATTCACCCTTGCAATACTATCCACCCATAAACAATGAGTTAGTCGGTTTTCATCGTCCACTTCGAACACATAATAAAATGACGAATTTCTCTCTTGTTGCCATTTGAAGTAATCTATCATCATTTGTGCATCATGACCTCTTCTCTCCTCTCTCAAGTCTCTTTCATGATTTCTAATATCGGTCTCAGTACATCCAATTCGACTGAAACTTCCACTAGTATTTTCCATGAAAGCCATTTGCTTATTTGTTGGTATGTTTACTCCTCTAAACTGCTTCATCAATGTTTTCTTCGCATTTGATACATTGCGGTTTCCCCGCAATAAATGACTTCGACTTGGTGTAATAAAATTGTGGTTATGATTTTCCACAAATTTATGAATTTTTCATACTTTTTGTTCTTGGTCCATTTTCACTCGGATTAAGGCCTTGCAAGATGTTCTACTTGTACCACATCGTCGGGTTTCAGATGACATCCCTTTTGTTTCTCCTTCTTTTGAACAAACAAAAGTTTTACTGATTAACTTTCCATTACGAAAATTTGTTGTGCTAGAACGAACATCAAAACCTCCAGCTTTACCATATTTCTTATAAAATAATTCCACTTCATCGAGGGTGTTGAAAACCATTCCAATATGGGGTTTAAGTGTTCATCAACGTTTGGCACAACCAAATCATCCATCCCAATCATAATATGATCAACCACATCAGCACATCCACCTTCACTTTCCATTCTGTAACAGGCAATCAACAATGAAAGAGATTAAACTGAGAATAATATTTACTGGAATAAGAAATAGCTCAATTTACAAAAAAAATTATAAGAGCAAATTAAAGCTCAATTCATTTTTTTTTGTATATTCTGCACATTTCAATAAGATTTCAATTACACTGCCTACAACTTATATGATTTCAATTATCCTGCACAGTGTTCAATTACACTGCCTACAACTTATTCTGCACATTATAAGAGCAAATTAAACCTCAATTCATTTTTTTTTTGGATTTGATCTTCACAAAGAATAGTGACCGAAGAAAACGCAGCAAATGATCCTAAAGTTTTCATTTGCAAAATAGTCAAATACTTACTGATAGGGTTTCTTCACGAGCGGCAAGGCTGCCAGAGAGAGGAACCAGAGGCCGGCGGCGAAAGGCGGTGATGTAAGGTTGCCGGAGAGAGGATCCAGAGGACGGCGGTGATGCAAGGTTGCCAGAGAGAGCAACCAGAGGCCGGCGGTGATGCAAGGTTGGCAGAGAGAGGATCCAGAGGGCGGCGGTGATGCAAGGTTGGCAGAGAGAGCAACCAGAGGCCGGCGGTGATGCAAGGTTGGCAGAGAGAGGATCCAGAGGCCGGCGGTGATGCAAGGTTGGCAGAGAGAGGATCCAGAGGCCGGCGGCGAAAGGCGGTGATGTAAGGTTGGCAGAGAGAGGATCCAGAGGCCGGCGGTGATGCAAGGTTGGCAGAGAGAGCAACCAGAGGCCGGCGGTGATGCAAGGTTGGCAGAGAGAGGATCCAGAGGCCGGCGGTGATGCAAGGTTGGCAGAGAGAGCAACCAGAGGCCGGCGGTGAAGCAAGGTTGGCAGAGAGAGGATCCAGAGGCCGGCGGTGATGCAAGGTTGGCAGAGAGAGGATCCAGAGGCCGGCGGTGATGCAAGGTTGCCAGAGAGAGGAACCAGAGGCCGGCGGCGAAAGGCGGTGATGTAAGGTTGCCGGAGAGAGGATCCAGAGGACGGCGGTGATGCAAGGTTGGCAGAGAGAGGATCCAGAGGCCGGCGGCGAGAACCCAATTTGATTGATGGTCTTCTCTGGTCTCTGGAGAGAGATCGAGAGAGGAAGAAGAGCAGATCTGGGTCCAAAGTGCCGAGAACGAGATGTGGATCTAGTGGGAGAACGAGATCTGGTCTCTGGAGAGAGATCGAGAGAGAAAAAGGGATACCGAGAGAGAGGGGCCGAGCTTACCAGCGGCTAGGGTTCAGGCGAGGAAGTGGGATGCCGAGAGAGAGAGAGGGAGGGAGAGACTTCAAGCTCTCTCAGATGGATAGGGACGCGAGGTGGAGATCTCAATGGATCTGAATCGCTATTAACCATTGTGGGCCCCACATGTGAGATGACACCCCCGCGGATCTGAAGAGAAGAAATCGACGGCTCCCAAAGAATTTCGCACAGGGAGCTGTGCGAAACGTTCGCAACCGAAGATTACTCTATATATATATATATATATATATATATATATATATATATATATATATAGAGAGGACACAAAACTTTGTTTTTATTAGTTTAAATTGTGATTCTAGTTTTCTAGATCGGGCTTACTGTAAAAAGTGAGATTGAGCCATGAGATATCCCCAATTTAACAGGGACGGGAAATGCCCTTTTACTCATCGCACAGAAAAATAAATTATTTACTTGATTTTTTTAATTATTCAATGTTACCAAACAAAAATGCCCTAACGGCTGTGATTAATATAAATTAAGACGTCCCGTGACCGCACCTAATAATTCCATGATTCCTCATCATTTCTATTTGAACGAGAATTCCTCAATTAAATCAAGAAACTTTTTTTAAGCCCCCACCCAACAACCTCAACCGTCAATTTCGGAAATCAGATTTTAGACGTTTACAGAATAAAAAGTTTTGAAATTTGATGACGCGTTGTACTGTAAAGAACTGAAGTGAATGCTGAATTTTTCCTCTTAGCTTTCACATCAAATAAAAACAGACATCTCAAGTTAAAAATTGAGTTTTTTAACTTTCAAAACAAACAAATAACCTTTTAAAAATTGCATTATAAAAAAATAGTGGAATTTTGAGTTTAACGCGGCTTTAAATCGAGGGAGAAAACGAGGATTCTTTCCAAACTTAGCATCAATATCAGCCTTCCAGCTCACAGACTCCCTAGAATATTCCAACATAGTTATTAAATGGGGAATTTAATTATAAATAGTAAAATAGCAAACCAACATTTAAATTCCAGCCGCCCTTGTTCAGTTTTTACATTTATTTTCTTTCCTAATTCAAATAAATTTGTACTTCGTCAAGGAGTTTCCTAACTCATGTCAAAATTTGCGTCCTAATTACATTTCTTTTTGAAATATAGACCTTAGCTCTAGTGCAAGCAGAATTTGAACCCCAACATCTTAATTACATGATAAATTTGTAGGATAAAGTTTTCTTTTCCCTAAGTTGGATTAAATTCATTTCTTTCTCTAATTGCATACACATTGTTAAGGAAACTTTTTCCCCCCTTCTTCAATTAAATTAAATTATGTTACTTATGATCAAATTAAGATTTTTTTTCTCGCTTATTTAACCATCTAACTAGTGCCAGTTATTTTTCTACCTTTCAAAAAAGAAGTGAAAAAAAACTTAAAAGAGCACAGTTGAAGATTTTGTAAGATATTCCTGATTCGATTCTTACCCTATTTTTTATCCCATATCATGATGCACGTGCAACTTATGTTGGTCAATATATTAAATGTGTCTAATATGTGCACTAAGTTAAAAAGATCGGTGGGATCTAATACTACTCTATTATTAGGGTTAGGGCATTATGGAAAGATCACTAATCAAAAGATTATATATAGAAAAGAAGTCTCTCTCTACAGCCACGCATTATTCTCTACCTATAGTAGACTAGGTTTAGCAGAGAGAAGGCTTTCCATCTCGTTCTCTACAGTACAGCTCATCATCTCTCGAATAGGTATGTCTTCAAATGGTTCTCTATAATTCATAATATTGATCATGCATGCTATTTAGATCAATAGATAGATGCAGTTGATCCATTTCTATAATACATAAACTCTAACAAGTGGTATCAGAGCTTATCTATGTTATCTATGTTATTGGGATCTAATCAAGTATGATTAATGTTATTTTTTGTTTGAGAAAATATTATTTTTTTTAGAGCTATTAAGTTGAAAGTCTGAATTGAAAAGGATAGATGGAAAGAGACAAGGACTACCGAGGGATTAATTTTGAGTATGGTTGCTTTTCTTTTAGGTTTTTAAATAATTATTTCATTTTCCTTCTTCTTGCCTTTTCGAAGAGGCGGTTGTTTTTTTGGGAAGCTCTAGGTTTTATTTTTTTTCGAAATTGTTTATTGGCCTTTAGACTCGAATTTTAAGGAATTGATTATTTTCGGATCATATCCCCATATGCTTTACGTATGGCATTTCAAATTTAATCTTTTCAAAGATAAAAAAAGAAAAAATTATCCAAAGAGTCTCATATGATAATTGATTCTGTAGATGAACACTAAATATGTTGTTTGGGTTGAGAATGAAATAAGTACTCTTTCCTATCTTAATTGTCTTTTAATTTAAAAAAAATCTCTTGTAACATTATCTCTTATTTTGATAATAAATAATGAAGTTATGGATTAAGATAGGTAGATTGGATCTCATATTAGATTTTTCGAATTTACAGGAACTATTCTAGAGTTTCATGTGAAGGATATGAAAAGATATCTTGACAATTTTTAAATTATTTTTTCACAGGAACTGTATTTGAGTTATATATATTATCTATTCATGAGCATTTTTAAATTGCAACAATTTTGTATTTCTTAGAGATTTTCATTTAAAATTTTTTATTAAAAAATTTGATCTCTTTGAATTTGAATAAAGAAATTTACTAGTGTATTTATCAAATAATTAAGGCACGTCAAGTATTCTCCATCATCTTTTATGCATATATGTAAGATGAATTTTAAATCTCAATAAAAGAGATAAGTTTCTTTTCTTTTGTTAAAATATCTTCAAAGATACACATACTTCAGTGTTCAAATGCAAAAAAAAAAAAGACAGTGATATTTTTCAGTGTCTAAATTGTTTGTTTGTATCGGATACATGTGGCAAATTTGAAAATTTTGTTTTGCATTTTGATTGTATGTTTCAGTATTAGATTTGAACTTTATTAGTGTTCTGTTATGTGAATTGTAATCGACATTGTTTTCTTAAAAATTGTAGAGATTTTCAAATTATGATTTTGTGAGTGAAACACAAATGGTATATGGTACAACCACAATGATGATCGCAGTGACTACACATTTCATATCTTATTTAATCATTTCGTTGTGAATTCTCAGAGGTGTGGCCATTTATTTGCTTACAGTTCAAAGTTCTTTTATTATGGAACTGTTCAAGTTGAGAATTATGATATTACAAATCCAATTTATAATATTCAGGGACTTGTAATTGAGATGTTGAATTTCATTTAAGTTCAGTTTCTCTTATCTGATTAAATATATTTGAAATATTAATTATTACTATTTAAAATCATATAATGTCATGAATGATGAGATTCACATGCTTTGAAGGTGAACTAATTCCAATCTTAAAATAGAAAATTTTGATCAGCAAATACAAGTATACTTGAAATTTAGTATGTACCATCATAATTTCTTTTTAAAGTTTGTATAAGTTTTCTATTGTTTCGTATAAGTTCATGATAGTATTATTATCTTACATAATCGACAGTCTCAGTAAAGCTTTTGACAACTTAAGGTAAATGTGATTTTTGGGTCAAATTGTGAATGTGAATATCGTTGCTTGTGTTCAATTAAAGTTTTTTTAGGATTTTCACTAAGGCTTCATTGATGAAAGAAATATTATCACATTTCATAAAGTACAATATCTCTAATGGGGTTTATATGAGATAAGATTCACGATCGTTTGAGTAAAACCTGATATGACTAAATAGATCTGCCCAAAAGTAAACTATTTAGAAACATATTTTTTTTACTCTTATTTTGGGATCCTCTAGTTGTGACCCATTAAGATTGACAGTGGTGCTAGATTACTTAAAGTTTTAGATATTACTCAAAGGTGATTATAGAATTTTCGGTAACCTAGTAGGGTAAGATAGACTACACATGTCGATAAAATTAGGATTACCCTAAGCCTAAAGGATAGGAAGTGTTTGTAATTGAACCGAATGTGACAGTCTACTCTTGAGCATAATTTTATCATTAACTAGGTGCAATCATAATTAGTCATTGCTCAAAGACAAAATTAAATTATTAATTATCGAATCCGCAGAGTGAAAAGACATAAACCCTGAACACATTAATGCCACTCTGACTCGACCATCTAACACCGGATAGGCTCGTGACAGTAAATAATTGATGCATATATATTCACATAATTTTTATTATGTGTCAGTAAATATTAATTTAGTCTAGAATATATTTCCGCTGCAGTTATGGATCCCACCTTAGTCCATAAGCAATTGACTGGAATAAAGACATTGATATACTCAATTATTCATCATGGAAGATGAAACTCCTGATAGTATTGTATTGTCTTGATTATAATTTTGTGCTAACTGAAAACAAGCTCATTATTGACCCAACAGCTACTGATACTCAAAAGGCAGCAACTCAGGTATTGATTGACAAATGGGTTAAGAGTTAAGACTAATAAGATGAGTATTCTCATAACTGAGTCTTCTATAAATCCCATTATGTAGATTTGCTTGTGGTCATCAAGCATCAATTTGAGGAATCTGTCAAGGATAGACAATATAGTGGAGTTCATAGAAACTTTCAGACCAATTTTAAGTTCTGATCGTGTTTTAGATCTGAAAGAGATCTTTTATATGTCATCTTTGAGGCATACTTTGATTTATGTTCCAGAATAATTTGTTTGGATATGATGTCATTTTTAAGAGTTCTAGTTGTGGTATTAGTTTGAATGAATCTGATTTTATTGTCCATCTCCATGATGATTTTATTGATTCTGGTTTGCTGTTTGCTGGTTTATTTAAATTGACGCTGGATGCATCATATGAACAGTTTTTTTTATCATGTATCAGTTATTCTCATAACCTTTTACTTACTTCTGCAAAATGTTCTAGAATTTTCTTGCAGTCATCTAGGTTATGACATAAACATATTAGGCATATTTTCAAAGAGAAATTGCATAATCTTGTGAAGATATGTGTGGTTGATTCTCTAGATTTTTTAACATATTTTGATTGTATTCAAGAAAAATTGACCATATTGAGAAAATTTGAGTTAGGTAAGAGTACAGATCCACTTTGGCTTATCCATATTGATATTTGTGGATTTTTTCCCATCCTTTCTTGGGGAGGTCATAAATATTTCATTACATTTATTGATGATTTCTCTCGTGCCTATACCTTTCCCATCCACTTGAAATCTGATTCTTTAAAAATTTTCAAGACCTATCAAGTCGAGCGGTAGTTGAATCAGAACATAAAAGTTGTAAGGTCTGATCTAGTGGGAGAATACTATGGCTAGATCGATAAGAACAATCAATACTCTGAACCTTTCTGTAGATTTCTGAAAGATTAAGACATTACGGCTAAGAACACCATTCCCGATCTCAATCATCTTCTGTTGTAGTATAGAGTGATATTGTTCTTGAACCTATCATTGCATTTTGATTAGGGGTGTAAACGGGTCAGGTTCGGGTCAGATTCGTACCATATCTGAACTCAAATCCGATAAGGAATTCAGGTTCGGACTCGGGTTCGGGTCGAAATCTCTTCTTTCTTATTGGGTTAGAGTTGTTGGAAAGAGAGAGTTTACTGATGGGGAAGTTGATAAGGATCGTCGAGGGGTCGTCGAGTGATCGCCGAGGAAGTCGACGACGAAGACGAAGGAACAACAGCAGGAAATAGCAGCAGCAGCAGAAAAACAGGTAGATCGGTCGACCGGCCGGGTCGACCGACATGCACAGGGTTCGGAGGCGGTCGACCGGCCGGTCGACCGCAATTCCCTGACTGTAAGTGCCCAACTCTCTGTTGTTTTCGGTCGACCGACCGATTGACCGATGAAAGGGTCGGTCGACCGACCGGTCGACCGACAGTCGGGTTTGGGTGAAAATCTGCTGTTTCGGAAATCTGTGTATTTAAGGCTGTTGTTGGTTTCTAGGGTTTGTATCTTATAGGAGGACCTGCGAAAAAGAATTAGCTAGAGCTCTCTTGTATTCAAAGAGGCTGCTAACTATTGTAATCATCTTCCTAGTAATTAATCTCTCCATTGGATTGCCCCGAGGACGTAGGCATTTAGGCCGAACCTCGTTAGATCGTGTGTTTGCGATTTGTGTGTTCTTCTTGTGTTTGTTGGGTGTTCTTTGTGCTTGGAGATCTGTGGGATTCTCTATTGGTTGTTGTCATCGGCGCGCAACAAGTGGTATCAGAGCTTCCAGGTTGTGCTTGAGATTTCTGAGGATTCGAAGGGCTCGAGATCGGATCCGGTGGAGATCGTGTGTCGATCTCAGATCCGAGGTATTGGTGTTCGTGGAGATCGTGTGTCGATCTCAGAAGGACGCAAGAAGGGCTCGTTGAATCTGTGGTGAAGTAGATCCGGAGAGAAACTCGATCTAGGGTTTCAAGGGACAGGTAAAAAAATCCGATTTTTTATCTAAGTAGAGATCTATTTCAAGTTGGTTGTTCTTTCCGCATAGATAGAGAATCAGGAAAAATCTCAATGGCAGAAGAAATTGCATCTGTTAAGACAATGAACTCTCACCCAAGGATTGAAGTTGTTAAGTTCAATGGCACTAATAACTTCGGTATGTGGAGATGCGAGGTTATGGATGCACTGAATGCATCGAACCTCGAAGACACTCTCTTATTGGAGAGGAAGAAGAACATGACCACTGATGAAGAGTGGGCGAAGATGAATAGGTCGGCATGTGGCTTGATACGTTCATGCTTGTCGCAAGACATCAAATATGTTGCACAACATGAGACGTCGGCAAAGAAGCTGTGGGATACCCTTGCAAAGAAATACCTGACCAAGAGTGTTGAGTCAAGGTTGCAGCTTAAGAGTAAGCTGTATAGTTTTCGAATGAAGAAGGGGAGCACAGTAAATGAGCACATCAACCGATATACGAAGCTCCTTACAGACTTGGTAAACGTGGATGTCATTATAGATGAGGAAGATAAGGCGATCATCTTTCTGAACTCACTCCCGGAAGAGGAGTACGAGACATTCACTCTGACCTTCATAAATGGAAGGCAGACCTTGGATTATGATGAGGTGTCGTCTGCACTGTCGAGTTATGAGGCAAGAAAGAAGGAGAGGCATCCTTCAAAGTCAAGCTCATCGGCGGAGGCACTAGAAGTAAGGGGCAGGAATTCATCAAGGAAGGGCAAGGAGGTTAGAGGAAGATCGAAGTCCAGGCGGGTTTCAGAAATCTGAAGAGGAATCAGTGTGCCTTGTGCAAGGAACTAGGACACTGGAAAGCAGAATGCCCTAAGGCCAAAGATAAGAAGGTGGAGTCAAAGACCGAGGCGAATCTTGCACAGGCGGATGGATCGGATGATGACTCATCAGTGTTCTCTCTCTCGGTTACTACCCCTACTATTAGTAACTCAGATAGTGCTGAGTGGATCTTGGATAGTGGAGCCACTTATCATGTGTGCCCGAACAGGACCTGGTTTTCTAGCTTTGAGAAGCTGGATAGATGTTACACGGTCATGGGGAATGACCATCCGTGTAATATAGAAGGGATGGGTACAGTCCGCATCAAGATGGATGATGGGATAGTTCGAGAGTTGAAGGAGGTGAGGTATGTACCTCAGCTCAAAAGGAATCTTATCTCAGTTGGCACTCTGGAAGCATCGGGCATGGTGATATCTGTAAGAGATGGCGATCTCAGGATGATCAAGGGCTCGATGGTGGTGATGAAGGGCGTCCGCCAAGGCAACCTCTACTACTTGAAGGGTAGT
Organism: Agave tequilana; assembly: GCA_038442645.1. Classification (NCBI taxonomy): domain Eukaryota; kingdom Viridiplantae; phylum Streptophyta; class Magnoliopsida; order Asparagales; family Asparagaceae; genus Agave; species Agave tequilana. The sequence continues at coordinate 43,030 of JAVJIF010007385.1, read as the reverse complement.
ACGATGACAGATCAGGTGGAGACTTCGAGTTCTTCAGATGTTGGTGGCCCGGAGGTTTGGCAGGGAAAGGTCGGACAGGAAGAAGAAGAATCTTTGCGAGCTCCTGCAAAGAAGGAAATGGAAGGTGCTGCTACCTGCGAGTTAGAAGGTGGACACAGCGTTCTGGACAAGAAGAAGGTGAGATTCAGCACCAGTACTCACCACAATGAAGGTCTTCTTGATTGTGTTCACATGAGCGTATGGGGACCTGCTAAGACGGCATCGCTTGGAGGTCACAGGTTCTTTGTCTCATTTATTGATGGTTCATCTAGGCAGGTGTGGATATATCCCATGAGACAAAGGGGTGAAGCCCTAGATGTGTTGGTGAAGTGGAGAGGAAGAATGGAGAGGCAGATAAGTAGGAAGATAAAGGAGCTTCATATTGGTAATGTTGGAAAAGACATATACCAGTTCCTACAATTTGGCCAGAACACAGGTATTGCAACTCACTTCACAACAGGTACAGATGGGTTGGCTAAAGATGTAGTCCGTCCCTTACTGGAGGAGGTTCAGAGGTTGTTGTCTAATACAAGATTAGACAGGTCGTTTTGGGCTGAGGCGACTGAGTATGTTAGTCATCTCATGAACAGGTCGACTGCGATTGGAGGTAGAGCTCCACTGGATATTTGGTCTGGGGAAGCTGCTCAAGATCATTGTTTGCTGCGGGAGTTTGGAAGTCCGGCCTACTTCAGTGCCAAGAATGGCAAGGTGAATCCGCGAGCAAAGAGGTTTGTCTATTTGGGCGTCAAGGGAAACAGCTACAGGTTGTGGGACCCTGAAGACAAGAAGATCGTGATGAGTAGAAATGTCACTTTTGGAGAGACTTCAGGGTTGAAGTCCACCGTCTCTCAGCAGGTGGAGAGGACGGAGACCAAGGGAAGATCGCAGCGGGTGGAGGTTGATGCTACTCCATCATCTCCAGTTGGTTCGGCATCAAAGGATACTTCAGCAGAGGTGACACCAGGTGGAGTTCATGATACCAAAGGTGATGCTGAACAGGTTGACGACATTGTTGAGGATGTCGAGTTGTTTGCAGCTATAGGAACAAAGGTGAAACCACGCTTGTGGGGAAAGAAGCATGAATCTCAAGCTTGTGATCGTGACAAGCTGAAGTTGAAGGCCGTTGCTCTCCATGATGGTCGGGAAGAGGTTCATATGACTCGGTCAGACAGGTTCACTGCTGCAAATAGAGGTGCAAGTGCTTGAGCTTGATGAAGCTCATCTTAAATGAACTATGGTTGGCTTGATCCTTTTGGGCAAAGGTACGTAGGCAGCCGTAAAGGCGCAGCCATTTGGTGATGCAACTCTTATGGAGCTATTTGGGTTCTCGAGAAGCTGTTTGGATCTTCACGTAGAGGTGAAGAGTTGTGGCCAATGGAACTCCACGTAGAGGTGGAAAGGTTTCACGTAGAGGTGAAGCGTTGTGGCCAGTTGGACTTCACGTGGTAGTGAGGTGTTGTGATCTCGTTGAACAGGTGATCTTCCGGTGAGAAGATGTTGAGCTTGCATAAGGAGTGGTGTGCATCCAGTTGAAGCCGATCAATGTATGGTGGGCTCTACACAGACTTGGTGGACCGTCAGTGGAAGACAGGAAGACTAGATAGAGCTGGTCAGTTGGAGAGTCAGTGTTGACTCGTGAGGAAGTCTTCGTGAGGTCGTGAAGTTGTGGAGTAGAAGCCACAGTTTGGTGATCGGCATGTATGAAAATTCTCCTAAGGTGAAGTGCAGGGAAGGCATGTATGATGTTTTTCAGTTGATAGCTAAGCTAAAGATTCCAAACCGAGATCGTGTGTCGATTTCGCCGAGATCGTGTGTCGATTTCGTCCGGTGCGCGCAAGCCGAGATCGTGTGTCGATTTCGCCGAGATCGTGTGTCGATTTCGCCAGGTGATGGACTGGGGTTCGTTGGAGATCGGCTCAGATTTTAGGAAAAAAAACTTCGCCGAGGTGGAGAATTATTGGAAAGAGAGAGTTTACTGATGGGGAAGTTGATAAGGATCGTCGAGGGGTCGTCGAGTGATCGCCGAGGAAGTCGACGACGAAGACGAAGGGAACAACAGCAGGAAATAGCAGCAGCAGCAGAAAAACAGGTAGGTCGGTCGACCGGCCGGGTCGACCGACATGCACAGCATGCATAGGGTTCGGAGGCGGTCGACCGGCCGGTCGACTGCAATTCCCTGACTGAAAGTGCCCAACTCTCTGTTGTTTTCGGTCGACCGACCGGTCGACTGATGAAAGGGTCGGTCGACCGACCGGTCGACCGACAGTCGGGTTTGGGTGAAAATCTGTTGTTTCAGAAATCTGTGTATTTAAGGCTGTTGTTGGTTTCTAGGGTTTATCTCTTGTAGGAGGACCTGCGAAAAAGAATTAGCTAGAGCTCTCTTGCATTCAAAGAGGCTGCTAACTATTGTAATCATCTTCCTAGTAATTAATCTCTCCATTGGATTGCCCCGAGGACGTAGGCATTGAGGCCGAACCTCGTTAGATCGTGTGTTTGCGATTTGTGTGTTCTTCTTGTGTTTGTTGGGTGTTCTTTGTGCTTGGAGATCTGTGGGATTCTCTATTGGTTGTTGTCATCGGCGCGCAACAAGAGTCGGATTCAAATTTTAAATAGGTGTATTAAAGTTTCAATGATAGCTATTTTTAAAGTGTATTTCAATTTTATTAGATGCAAAATGAATATTTATACACTTTGCTTTTATAATAATATGAACAAGTTCTCATTTTTATAATTTTATTAATTTAAATATAGTGAAATGTATGATGATAAATACAATTTTATAACAATTACTCTCTTTTCGGGTTTGTTGTCAGGTTTCGGGTTTGAAATAGTCATACCCGAACCCGATCCGATAAGGATTTCAGGTCTAATTTTTAGATCCAAACCCGACCCGTTTGTAAAAGATCGAATCAGGTTTTCGGGTACCATTTATAGTCCTGATTTTGATCTTACAAAAACTCTTTAACTTAGTAGAGGAAGTACCTTCTAGAGTGTTGAATAATGTATTGATTGATTATATCACTTTTGACTTATACAGTTGATTTAGTTATTAATATTACATTGTGACATTTTGGTGTTGTAACCGAAGAGATTATGCATTACTCATTGAGTGATTTCATTTTTTGCATCCTAACTTTATGTTGGCACCACAAAGGAGTTAAATTGGATTATGAAAGATTTTACATTTTGGTGTACGACTATTCAGTATTAGCTTCTTTTGTCAATCTGATGCGCTAATTTTGATATAGTGCATAAGTCCACACTGGAGAATATTACAGACCCACTCACCAAAAGAATCTTAGTGATCACCTTTCAGGGATATCATGCAGACACGGGGATACTAGAGTCATCTTGATTATTATTTTTCTGCGTTAGAATGTATCTATAATTGCCTTTTTGAGTTAGAGTTTTTATGTCAATTTTTCAGTAATGCCATTTATATTCTTAGTACATTCTATATTTTAGTTTCATGAGATTTTTCTTAGACAGTTATTATGATGGCTTACGGTTATTATGTGATGTTTTATTTCAGCTGATATTATTAAATACCCATTTATAATGTTAAAATTAAAGTTATGCAATTGCACATGTTAAAGTGTAAAGTGCCTTTAGAGAAGACTATTAAGGATTTTCAGAATTACTTGGGCTAGACGTGAGTAGGCCCCATGACCTTAAGCCATCATCTCAATATGAGCGATGGTATTCACATGACGGTTGTCTAAGTATTGAGATGACGTGTGTATGGTAAGCACACATTGCAGGACATTTATGGAGATGTATTATACACACTATATGTACATTTGTTATATACCTACTAAACTCAACTAATAAAGTTTCTCTCGAAAGCTGTTAGGATCATTAGCCCGAAAGTTTACGATATAAATTAGGCAAAAGCATAAGCTTGACCGAAATTTGTCTGTGAACCGTGCTAGTCATCCTCTCAGTCATAGAGTGCCAGTAGTTCGAGTGCACCTTGAGTAACGATAAATTTCACATGTAGGTTTTTTTTCAAAATCAAAGGATGGCCATCCGCTTTTAAAATAAAATAGTGATATGGGATATTAAAGTTTTTCAAAATAAATATTTTATCAAAATTTTCAGTCGGGTATGTCTTGAGTGGGAGATTGTAAGATATTTCCTGATTCGATCCATACTATATTTCCTATCTCATATCATGATACGCATGCAACTTATGTTGATCAACCTATTAGGTGTGTCTAATATGTGCACTAAGTTATAAAGGTCCGTGGGACCTAGTACTACTCTCTTATTAGGGTTAAGGGCATTATGAGAAGGGGAAGTCCCTCTCTAATGCCACACTTTATTCTCCACCCATAGGAGGCTAGGTTTAGCAGAGAGAAGGCTTTCCATCTCGTTCTCTACAGCGAAAATCCAGATCCGGGTACAGTTCTTCATCTCTCGAATAAGTACGTCTTCAAAAGGTTCTCTATAGTTCATAATATTTATCATGCATGCTATTTAGATTAATACATAGATGTAGTTGATCCTTTTCTATAATACATAAATTCTAACATAAGGGATAAGGCTTTCAAATCTTCTGAGAGCAAGGTAGGTTTCTTTTCTTTTTTTTTTGTGAATTTCTCGTAATATATTTAAAATTTATTTTTATTCATATTGTACTTTTATCCTGATTTTTTAGAAAGCATTGATATAATCGCTACATTAAGTCTATGTTTGGTACGAAATAAAATGGGAGAAAAAAAATGGGAAAGAAAATCAAATTTATTTTTTGTTTGTGAGAGAAATTAACAAAGAAAAGAAAGGAGAAGAAAATGAATAAAAATTCAAACATAATTTTCTTTTCACTTTCTCTCCTCCAACACCGTAAAAGTAAGATCAAACATGTAGAGGAAGAAGAGTGTTATCTAGGGACAACTTCTAAACCATGCAGTCTGTTGTATGTGTTTTGAGTTAGAGGGAAAACTTGAGTTTCCCTCTTATTTGCCTTTGGTTTTAGTCCCACATTGGATAGGAGATCGGAGGTTAGGTAGTATATATACCAACACCTCTCATGCCTATTGTTATGAGCGTTGGGCCATAGGCCACATCCCCACACGCGCGCACACGCGCCGAACCGAACCGGGCTGGGCCGGGTGCGGTGGCGCGCGCCCACGACCTGCGGACACGAATGCAGTTCGATTCAGGGGTTTGTTGGACTTGCTACATTTTGTTTTTTATTTTTATTTTTTATTTAAAATTCTGTTGAGATTTTTCGGGAATAGTTGGACCCGTTCAAGAGAATCGGATCTGCACGTTGTAACCACTCGCGCATGATCGCAGATTCTCTCGGGCTGTTTCAAACAGAAAGATTTGCAGAGGGTTATAAATACCCTAGTTCTGCACGTATCTTTTACATGAAACAGAAATAATCCGCTCTCTTTCTCCCACATATTTCTTACATTCTGCTGAAAGAAGATGTGTTCCTGCAATCGGTTTATGCTGTTTTCCCGACGTCCTTTTTCTACTTACGGGCAACGAATCTCCATCTGAGCAGAGGCCTGACTCATCGTCCTGAGTTGGGTGCTGGTGTACTACCGGGGGAGTTTTTTACCGCTAGAAGAGGAGGCCACGTTCAAGGTCCGGACGAGAGACCGACCAACTTTCTTCTAGGGCAGTGCGTCTGCACGAATACGTCACCCCAGGCCAGCTTTTTGCTTTCTTTTAATTCTTTATTTTAGTTGCATGCTTAGGACAAGTAATTTATTGAATTCAAGGAATTATATTTATTGCTTGCTTTAATTCAGTTAAATATCCTACAATCTAGAAGAAAGTTGTTTGATAATTCTTGCAATTAAATTTAGAGAATTATTTCATGCAATATAGTTACTTGTCTGTTTCATGCAATTGATAATTTTCATGCAATTAAAATAAAACAGTCCCTGCAAGTAAAGATAATTATTTAAAACAATTATTAAAAAAAAAATCTTAAAAGGAAAATTTGCATTCTTACAGCTTTTATCTTATAAGTTCATATCTTATAAGTTCATTTATCCTGAAAATATTTTCATTAAATTTTTCATTGCAAAATTATTATATTAAATCTTTCCAAACTAATTAGATCTTATCTTAACATACTGTTCTAAGTTATCCTATTGTAAGATTCCTTAAATCTGATCTAATTTTAATCTCTTTTATTTTTGCAAAACAAAATCTATTTGTTCTAATTATTATAACGCCAAATATTTCAATATAAGATCCAAGAAAATCTGAATAACTTTATTCTTTACAACTTTATATTTAGTAATTATTATAAGGCCAAATTCTTTTCATTACAAACTTTAATCATTTGTTTTCATTACAACATCTTATTAATTTTTTGTTACAAAAGAAAATCTTTTATAAGATAATTTAAATTATTTAAATCTTGTCATAATTATAAACTCATATTACAAGATTTTACATACATTCATTAGTTAATTAATTGTTTATTTCTGCTATATTAGTTAACTAAAATAGAATTGTCTAAATTCTTGCAATTATCTAATCCCTTCTAGTTTATAATTGCACAGTTTAATTGCCTTTTGTTAATTAATTCCTGCTAGTTCATTTCTGAAATTTTAATTGGACTTATTGATTAGAAATTTAGAAGTATATTAGTTTAAAATTTAAATAACCTTTAGAAATCATTATTGTTATAATTTCGAATTAGGAAATTAAAAGGACAAGTTTATATCTTGTATCTTGTTATATTTTACTTGAATTATTTGGCACATAATTAAAGAAAGACTATACATTATTTTATTCTGCAAACCCTAATCTAAAAGCTACCAACATAAACTAAATTCTGACATTATTAAAATAATTTTGAAATACAGAATTCAGGTAGCACATCCCGTCACTATTAAAATAATTTTGAAATACTAACTCTGATCATTCCAAGGGTGTCAAACCGGAGAAATTCTCCGGCACATACTTTAAGAGATGGGCAAACCAGATGAAGTACTGGTTAACCACTTTAGGTCTCATATCAGCCATAGATGACTCCATTCCTGCACCTTCTCCTAAACCTTCATCTGTTGGATCTTCTCCTGTTGAAACTCCTCCTACAACTCCTTCCTCCTACATCTATTTGAAACCTGAGGAAATAGACTACCATTGTCTCCATAGAATTCTTAGTGCACTCTCTGATAGTCTATATGACATTTATTATAAATATAAGAGTGCTAAAGAACTATGGACAGCTCTCGAGGATGAATATGGCCTCGATGATGCTGGAATCGAAAGATTCACCTCCTCCTCCTTCAATAAATTCATGATGACCGATAGTAAACCTATCAATGATCAACTTCATGACTTTTAAGACTATATCCGACACCTTCAATCGAAAGGAAATCAATTCTCCGATGATTATAAGGTATCTTGTCTTATTGACAAACTCCCTCCTTCCTGGTCAACCTTTGCTGGAGACCTCCGTTACAAGCAAGGTGACCTAACTCTTGTTCAAGCCCTAAAAGCGATTCGCATAGAAGATCAGCATAGGCAAAACTCTAAAGCCAAGTCAGAAATGAAAGCTAAAGTGAACTTGGTGGAGGATAAGCCTAAGCGGAAATTTATGAATCCTAAGGGCAAGAAGTTCAAAAAACCCAATCATTTTCATTCTTCTCCCCATGCAAATTCTTCTTCTTTCAAATCTTCTCAATCTTCCTCCTTCAAACCCAAAACCTTTGGCCAGAAGACTGATGGAAGATTCTGCTACGTCTGTGGAAGAACGAATCACATGGCGCCTCAATATTTCAACCGGAAGAAAGAACCTGTCAAAGCTCAACCAAGAAGAAATGGAGGAAATGGCGGGCACAAGGTCAACATGGTGGAACTGGACTCCAACTCTTTTAGGAACAACGTGGAGGAAGCGTGAGCCTGACAGATGACTCCACTAGAGAGATAAAGGGAACTGGACGTATTGATCTCAGAATGACCTCAGGAAAAATTCTGACTCTTCAAGGCGTCCTGCATGTACCCACACTTCGGAGAAATCTGATCAGCGAGTCTTCAATTCTTAGAGCTGGCTATAGGATTGTCAAGGAATCTAATAAATTTGTAATCTCCAAGTCTAATATCTTCATTGGAAAAGGTTTTGTTTGTGATGGCCTTTTTCGTCTCAATGTAATAAATTCTTCTGATAATAAAATTTCTAATCCTGTTGCTTTGAACATTGAGTCTTGTGATATCTAGCATAGAAGACTGGGACATGTCAACTTCAATTCTATCAAGAAAATGATTAACTTGAATCTCATTCCTAAATCTTCTTTTGACACATCTTCTAGATGTGAAATCTGTGTTCAGGGTAAGAATACCCGAAAATCATTTCCTTCTATCACAAGGACATCTGAACCCCTCGAACTTATTCATAGTGATGTGTGTGACTCGAACAGAGTTCTCACCCGAGGCAGTAGAAGATACTTTGTGACATTCATTGATGACTACTCCAAATTCTGTCACACCTATCTTCTCAAATTTAAGGATGAAGTCCTCGATTGGTTTAAGGTGTATAAAGCCGAAGCTGAGAACCAACGCGAAAAGAAGATCAAAAATTCTAAGATCTGATCGTGGGGGGGAGTATACCTCAAATGATATGACAGAATTCTGCCAAGAACACTGCATTATTCATGAGGTAACTGCTCCCTACACACCTCAATCCAACGGTGTAGCTGAAAGGAAAAACAGAACACTGATGGACATGGTGAATTGCATGTTACTCAGCTCAGGTGCACCTGAAAACCTTTGGGGTGAAGCTCTCCTTTCTGCATGTTTTATACTCAATAGGATTCCCCAAAGAGACTCCGATGTTACTCCATATGAACATTGGAAAGGGAGAACTCCTAACATTCAATTCTTCAAGGTTTGGGGTTGCCTGGCTAAGGTTTCAATACCGGAACCGAAGAAAAGGAAAATAGGCCCCAAGACTGTTGATGCTATCTTCATCGGGTATGCACTAGATAACAATGTTAACCGATTTCTAGTGGTTAACTCTGAGATCAGTGAAATATCCAACAACACCATCATTGAAGCTAGGGATGCTGTTTACTTTGAAAATATCTTTTCCTTTCAAGTCTAGAATTCCTAGTGATCCTTCTTGCACTCCTTCTACCTCTGATATCCCTTTTTCTAGTTCTCCTTCTGTAACTGATTCTGAACCTAGAATGAGCAAAAGAACAAGAACTCTTACATCTTTCGGTGAAGATTTCTTTACCTATCTTGTGGAAGGTGATCCTAGCTCCTTCAAGGAGGCAATGGATTCTTCCGAATCTCCTTTCTGGGAAGAAGCCATTGACAGTGAGATCAAGTCCATAATGGAGAATAACACTTGGATTCTCACTGATCTTCCTCCAGGATGCAAACCTGTAGGTTGTAAATGAATCTTCAAGAAGAAACTCCGACCCGATGGCACTGTCGACAAATACAAAGCCAGATTAGTTGCCAAGGGTTTCACCCAACAAAAGGGTATTGACTTCTTTGACACATATTCTCCTGTTGCCAGGATCTCCTCTATCAGAATCCTTCTATCACTTGCATCAATTCATAACATGTTCATTCACTAAATGGATGTCAAGACTGCTTTCCTGAATGGCGATCTTGAAGAAGAAATCTATATGGACCAACCAGAAGGATTCATTGCCAAGGGACAAGAAAATAAAGTGTGCAAACTTGTGAAGTCATTGTATGGACTTAAACAAGCACCTAAACAATGGCATCAAAAGTTTAACAAAGTTATTGCACAATTTGGATTCACTGTCCATAAACATGACAAGTGCATATATTCTAAGAACTTTGGCAATGAGTATATTATCCTTTGTCTATATGTAGATGATATTCTTATCCTTGAACTTCTCATGATGCAATCCAAAGAGTAAAGGATTATCTTTCCCAAAACTTTGATATGAAGGATCTAGGTCCTGCTGATATGATATTGGGAATGAAAATATCCAAAACCTCTAATGGAATTTCTTTGAGTTTAGCTCATAGCATTGAAAGAATGCTTCATAAATTTGATTTTTATAACTCTAAACCAATTTCTACACCCTATGATTCTTTAATTGCTTTGAAGAAAAACACGGGTGAGCCTGTGTCTCAACTAAAATACTCTCAATTAATAGGTTTACTTCTCTACATTACCAACAGGACTAGGCTGACATCTCTTATGCAGTAGGTAGATTGAATAGATATACTAGTAACCCTAGTAAAGAACACTGGACTGCACTAGAGAGAGTTTTCAGATATCTTAAAGGCACAATTGGCTATTGTCTGACTTACACTGGATATCCTGATGTTATGGAAGGTTATAGTGATGCCAACTGGGTCACTGATTCTAACAGTGTTAAGTCTACTACCGGATATGTATTCATGTTCGGTGGTGCTGCTGTGTCCTGGAAATCCTGCAAACAAACAGTGATTGCCAGGAGCACCATGGAGTCCGAGCTCATTGCTCTGGATACAACTTGCTCTGAAGCTGAATGGTTAAAGGATCTTTTATCTGAATTCTCTATCGTGCCTAAACCCATACTTCCAATCTCAGTTCATACTGATTCAAGATCCACCATTGAGATTCTAAAGTAAGATAATACCAATAAGAAGATGAACAGACATATTCAAATCAGACTTAAGTCTGTTCAGCGTCTATTGGGCAAAGTTGTGCTTCTGGACTTTGTAAAGTCCGAGAAGAATATTGCTGACCCATTGACTAAAGGTCTTTCTAGGAGTGTGGTCCTAGAATCATCGAGAGAGATGGGGTTAAGCCCATAGTAGAGTTCACCGACAGCGGGAACCCAACCTACTTGATTGGGAGTTGATTCCATGAAAGAGGTTTAATGTGGTAGGAACAAGCTGGACTGGTGATACTCGTGTGGAGCATCGACCCGGATATATTTATATCATGTATGTAGTATTGTAGCTACTACCCCTTCTCTACGATGACGATGCTCTTATAATACAGCTAGGTAAGGATGAGTTTAACTCTTAATAAGTCCAACGCATGTAGTGTGGAGGGTATACTATCCAGCTGTAGTACCCTTGGAGGACTTACCTACGTGAGAGGAACCGTGATGGCCGCGGTTGGGGGGGCAGGGCTGACCGTAGAAACTCTCTTGAGTCGGTTATTGTGAGCATGGCCTTTAACGCTCAACCCACTCACTCAATAGATGGAGACTTACTGTGTGTGTATTCTATCAATATCTGGTAAAAGAGGCTAGTTCCAGGCGTAGTCCACTATGTCTCTCAGATGGCGATGAATTCACTAAGGAAGGTTCCAGGCGTAGTCCACCTCTCCCGAATTCACAGTATGATGTTGCCCGATTTCACTCGTGTTTTATAATCTGGTGATTTGATTGTCATTTATTATTGATTTGTTTTATCCTCTCTGAAACTCAAGTTTTGGGGGGACTGTTGTATGTGTTTTGAGTTGGAGGGAAAACTTGAGTTTCCCTCTTATTTGCCTTTGGTTTTAGTCCCACATTGGATAGGAGATCGGAGGTTAGGTAGTATATATACCAACACCTCTCATGCCTATTGTTATGAGTGTTGGGCCATGGGCCACATCCCCACACGCGCGCACACGCGCCGAACTGGGCCGGGCCGGGTGCGGGTGGCGCGCGCCCACGACCTGCGGACACGAATGCGTTCGATTCAGGGGCTTGTTGGACCTGCTACATTTTGTTTTTTATTTTTATTTTTTATTAAAATTCTGTTGAGATTTTTCGGGAATAGTTGGACCCGTTCAAGAGAATCGGATCTGCACGTTGTAACCACTCGCGCATGATCGCAGATTCTCTCGGGCTGTTTCAAACAGAAAGATTTGCAGAGGGTTATAAATACCCTAGTTCTGCACGTATCTTTTACATGAAACAGAAATAATCCGCTCTCTTTCTCCCACATATTTCTTACATTCTGCTGAAAGAAGCTGTGTTCCTGCAATCGGTTTATGCTGTTTTCCCGACGTCCTTTTTCTACTTACGGGCAACGAATCTCCATCTGAGCAGAGGCCTGACTCATCGTCCTGAGTTGGGTGCTGGTGTACTACCGGGGGAGTTTTTACCGCTAGAAGAGGAGGCCACGTTCAAGGTCCGGACGAGAGACAGGTCAACTTTCTTCTAGGGCAGTGCGTCTGAACGACTACGTCACCCCAGGCCAGCTTTTTGCTTTCTTTTAATTCTTTATTTTAGTTGCATGCTTAGGACAAGTAATTTATTGAATTCAAGAAATTATATTTATTGCATGTTTTAATTCAGTTAAATATCCTACAGTTGTGTCAATAATTTTTTGCACCTTATTTTTACTGTGTATAAGAAGAATGATAGAGTTGCATAATTTGAAGTGTCTAATTAGTACTTCTTTACAACACTTTTTATCTCTATGCATTTCAGGGAGAGTAAAATGAAATGAAAAATTATGCTTAATACTTCGTCTTCATTATTTTCCTTCTTAAATTATTTTCTCTAAAATTAGAGTAAAAAAACAGAGTACTAAATGTTAAGAAAAGTTCTAAATAGCTTACAAAAATACTAAAATAAAAAGAGCTTACTGGGGCAAAAAAAATTAAGAAGATAACAAGTAGCAAACTTTTCCCCTGAAAATGTTATTAAAAATCACCTCTTTTTAAAGCAGCAACCACAGAAGAGAACCCAAACCAAAAACCCCCTTTTTCTCTCTCTCGCCCCCTCCTCATTCATCTCTCTCTCTCTCTCTCTCTCTCTCTCTCTCTCGAAAAGCAGCATGCAGCGTCAATCCCTGGGCTCTCCCGGCTCGAAGCACCTCGCCAATGGCGGCCCCATCGCTGGTGCCATCGCCGTCACCGGCAATTTCACCGGCGGACCGCTGGCGGCCGAGGACGCGACCAAGGCGGATAAGCTGGTCCGATCGAGCCCGAGATCGTCTAGAACCGTCCACCTGATTCCGATCCTCACCGTCCTCTGCATCCTCATCCTCTACCTCGTCTCTCACGAACCCTCTCCTTTAGGTCAGCGCTCCAATCTCTAAGATATCGCTACGTGTCCCCCCTTTTCTTCTCCCTCTGTTCTTTTCTCACGCTCGTTTCTTGTTGGCTGGAACAGATTTGCCCAGCACTCGGGGAATCGAGCGGGTCATCGACGAGAAAGGTACAATGCCGTTCTCTAATTTGTTCGATCTTTGTAAAATTCGCCGAGGTTTTTGAATTTGTATCGTTTTTTTTTGTTTGTAGCGGAATCGGTGTCGGCAATCGTGTCGGCGGCGATACGAACCAAGCGGGGGTTGATGGAGGAGAAGAAGGTTCAGATTCGCAACCGGCGACTCGGGGATTCGGAGCGTGAGGGGGCGGCGGCGGCACGTGCCGCGGCTGCTGTCGCACGTGTTGGAGCGGCGTCCGATTGATTTCTCTGTGGATACAAAATTTCCATTTTTTCCCTTAATTTTTTGGGAATAGAGAACTTCAGTTTATAATATCTTTTTCGGAGTTTTATGGATAGATCCGTTACGATTTATTTATTGCTGTTTTTTTGTTGGAGTTTGCTATCATGCGCTAGCGTTGATTGCCGGTTGAGATTTTGTGTCTCGTAAAGTGCGCAACGGGAGCTGGATGCAGCTGTGACGTGGGGGCTTACAGTTGGCTGCCAGCTGTCACGGGTTTCACTGTACTCCGGTTTGGTCATTTTTGCACCTAGCACCCTCTGAGGCTCTGAATTTGCAGGCGTGCCTGAACTCTGCCAACGGCTAGTGGGGAAGGCTGGAATTTTTTTAATTATTTTAATAATCTTTTGGGTAGTGGCGTTTGGGATTGGGATGTTGGTGGATTCTCCAAGGGGTTGAAGCAATTAAAGGATGAAGGTTATCGACTCAACCATTGGACGAGAAAGCATATTAGAATTACGAAGATAATAAAGAATAAATAAAGAATAAGAAAGGTACACTCTTGATAAAGATTGATGTTAGTTAATCATGTAAAAGGTTTTGAATTTATCTAATTATCATCATATTTGCAAAACAATCAACACGCCAACCATTACCATTTCTCTCAAGACGCCAAAAAATAATAATGATAATAAAAAAATAAGGCAGATTGGAATGTGACTTTTGATATTTGATCTCATTGTATTTTTTTTGTGCCACGTTCATTGTTTTCGTTTAGTTGTTGCACATTATTCAATTGAAAATCATACCTTTCTTCTTAAAATAGTAAATTAAATTAGAAAACTATATCTTGTAGGTCTCATCTCTTTCTATCTTTTTTGTGCGCTCATGACGAGTTGGGACCCGTCGCTAAATTTTTGGATTCTTTCATACAAAATAAATGACGTGATGCTGTGGCTTCTCTGCTCAATTGACCCTTCACCTACTAGAATTATACGAGCAAATTAATATGAAGTTTGATGACTTGTGATCTACGTGTTTATTAATCGAGTGAGTCGAGAACCTACAAACTAGATACAAAATACAGATTGTTCACGAATAATTTGGTTATTTGACACTCTTTGAAACAATTAATGTTATTCTAATTCAAAACTTTCCAGCTCACAGACTCCACGACAAGTTAGATTTGTACAACTCTAATTTTCCGTGATGTAAGTAACTCGTATAATAATAGAGTATCGAGCATGTGTATCTACGATTTGTGTATAATCACTACCTACATTTTAAATATTGCATGTCGACTTTATTCGAGCCGAACGCGAACAGATAAGCTTAGGCTGAGTTCAGCTAATTTTCAAATTCGAGTAATAAAATTAAAACACGTGGAGCGTTATATTCTTCTTCTCTTTTTCTTGTATGGCTTCTCTTACGTTTTGCAAGCATCCATCACTTTTTTAATGCTTACAAGCCCTTTAAAAAGAAAAGGGAAAAGAAGAAGTGAAGAAGACAAAGATGATGTAGAATTTTATGGGCTAGTCCGCTTTGTCTCTTTCGTTTGTTGTTTTTTCGCTTTTTTGATAATCATAAAGTTAGAAACAAGCTACTTCCTGCAGTCCACCTTGTTGCTTTGAAGAATTTGCTTTAAAAAAAAAATTTTTTTTTTTGAGGAAAAAGATAGTTTTTTGAGGGGAAAAAAAGAATTTTAATGATTAGATCATATAACTTTTAGCTTTGTTGGGCTACATAGAGGAGATATATTTTGTCGAAAATAAACGAGAAGTAATAGTCTATTTTTGGGAAAGAGTAGTTACTTTGGAAAAATGCCTTCTATTATAAAATATTGTCTCTTGTTTAATGTTTATACTAATGTTTATCTTAATGCCTTTTGATCCACTAAATTAGTATTAAGGAGGAGGAGGTTAATCTCAGTGATGTGGACATCACGCCAGTTATCACTTGCTTTATACTTTAGTCTATTTTTAAGTATAGCTGTTTTCTTTATTGTGTTTTTTTAGTACCACGTCAGTTATACCTGAGAACCGAACTCTTGTAAGGCCTATAAAATAGGCCCCTGACTTCTTTATTGAGCAGGCATTGGATAATTAAAACTTTTTCTAGTTAAATTTTCTTGAGAATGCTCTTGAATTTTGGGTGCGAAGCCCGTGGTGTAAGGGGTGTGAAGCTCGCGTAAGAGGTGCGAAGACCAAAGTTATCTGCTTATTTCTCCAACCCTAATCTCTCTTTTCATTTTATTTCTTATAAACTCTAGTTTTTACTTTTATTTGTATTCGAAGATGATTGCGATCCTGCATTACATTAATTTGGTATTAGAGTTTTGGTCCCAATCTCCTTCGAATTTCTTCTCTTTCCAAATCCTAAATTTAGATCTCTAGATCTAGATCTAATTTGCAAAAAACCGATTACTGTTAGATCTAGATCTACTTTGCACAAAAAAAAAGAAAAATAGAAAAAAAATAAGAGAGAAAAAAGAGAGAGAAAAAAAACAGAAAAAAACAGAAAGACAGAAAAAAGAGAGAGACACAAAAAAACAGAGAGAAAAAACACTAATGATTACTGTTCACATGGATTACTGTTCAGAGTGAACAGTAACCGCCTGGTTACTGTTCCTGTGAACAGTAAGCACCCAGTTACTATTCTATCCCCCCAACCCAAAACTCGTCTATTCCTAAGCCCATTTCAAGCCCGTTCGGAGTCCAATTCGAGTTCTGTCTGAAGCAGTGGGTTGGTGGGTTAGTCATGGAGTTACTGGTAAGGTTTTGTAGCTTTTTGGAGCAAATCTATTCTCTTCAAGCCTCTGTTTGGAGCTGGTACTGTTCGTGCAACAGAATAGCAGTGTTTCGGGCTCTCTTTTCCATTCCGATTTGAGCCCAATTTGAGGCATCTTTCTTCTATTTCATACTATTGCTGTTTCAGAACTTTGTGGGTGGTTTATTCTCAAAGGTGTGGATATTTCTTCAAGAAATCTTAGAGAATTTTTGCGTTTGAGTGTGAATGACTCACCCCTCAGGTGATAACCTAACTTGAGTTGAACTATTAACTGTCAAATTACTTGCAATTAATATTTGAATTGTGATAATTTATTGGTTAAATGCTATTTGTTTCTATCTAGTGGTTGCATCAGTGTATGTCACTTTTCATCATTTTAGGAGTGCATTTTCTTTACATTTAGAACTTGAACTCTATGATAGTTATATTTAGTGCACGCATTTAGTTTGCTTGAGTTTAGGATCTGTAAGTTCACCTAGAGGGGGGGTGAATAGGTGATGGCTAATCTAATGGTCACTTAATGCCAAATGATGTGGAAGCTAAAACAATTATGACCTAATTAAAATTTTACACTAAACACTATGTATAACACAAGAGTGTTGCCGAATTCCCCGTGAAGGGCTCTGGACAAACTCCTCTAGATTCCCCTTGAATGGGTTGAGGTGCCGCGTTGGCTTTCTTGGTTGAATACAAGTGTTAGCAAACAATCCCACGCAAGTATATCAATTATGCACAAATGAATATACCAAGCATATAAAGATAGACAATAATTGAATGCAAGATATAAACAAGTAAGGGAGAGAGAGAGAAAAGGCAATCGCAAACACAAGGGTATGTTTCGAGGTTCGAGCACACTTGCTCTACATCCCCGCCTTCGACACACGAAGGATTTCCACTATGCAAGATCCCAATGGATCTCTCCTCGGTGCCGCAACACCTACAAACCCTCGGACTCCCTAGTCCCGTACACACCGCAAGCTCACCAGCTCGCCGAGGCCGCACCTCAAACACGGAGTTCGCACCCGAACCCGAAACACCAAGTCTACACTAGGACTCGAAACAATTACGAGCACACTTGCCCGTCTCCTCAACGAATAAAGAAAAGATCTTTGGTGATCACAACACTTTGATCACCTAAAACACTCTCATTACAACACACCTATAGGATGTATAATCAATGGATAGCTCAAGTGTGGTGTGAGAAAAACAAGGATGTGAAAGGTGGAGGAAAACTCAAAGACTTTCTTTTAAACACTCTTGATAAAACTTCCCTTTAGATAGGAAATATTTGCTCTCTATTTTGTGGAGAAAACCCTTTTAAAAGACTGGGAAAAACTGGCTCAAAGCTCTCCTAAAATCTTGGCTCCAACAATGACCAAACCCCCAAATATATAGGCCAGAAAAATATAGCCGTTGGGGTCTGTCAGAGCTGCCGGTCGACCGGTGCGGTCGACCGCCAACGGTCAGAATCAGACCGTTGGAGCCACGGTCGACCGACCCACTGGAGCTGAGAGTCCAACTCTCTGTCGGTTGACCCGTGCGGTCGGCCGAACTTTCCAGAGAGCACTGCTCTCTGGAGCGGTCGACCGGCACGGTCGGCCGTCCTCCAGTACACAAAGGCGTGCACGTCTGTGCACGTCGGTCGACCGGTCCGGTCGGCGGACTCCAGGATTAGTCGACTATAAAGGTAGGCAAGTCGACTAGCTGAAGCCTGAAAACAGTTTTCTGGGATTAAAAAGTTTATCTTTTTGGCTCAAATAAAATCCCATAAAATACTTAAAAATCTATAAAAATAGTTTAACCAATATACTTTGATATACAAACATGCTTGCACAAAATCAAGGCATGTTATAAAAGATTGGACTATTTTTGTAACTTGAAAATATTTGGCTCATGATAAAAACTGTATTTTCCAAAACATGTTTTCTAAATTTTATTTTTCCAAAACATCTTCAAATACAAAAACAAGATATTATAATTCATTTTAAGGCATAGTGTGTATGGATATGATCCACTACACAATCAAGATGAAATATCTATGTTTTTGACAATAAGCATAAACTTGATTTTGGTTGAAAGATATGTATATATGAAAATACCAAAAATGAACAAAACACTTGAAATCTTCACTTGAATACATGTTTGGATTTTGGTTAAAATTCTTTTCTAAAACAAACTAAATTAAGAGTGTGTGTGTATATGTACTTGAGCAATCCACCAACTATCTATCCTTTACATTTTTAAATAAAACAAAAACAAAATCTTATACCTAGACACAAGTCTTGATCTTGAAGTCTTCCCTTGAAGTCTTCTCATCTTCTTGACTTGGTCCAAGCTTGATCCAAAAGCTCCTTAGATCACATCGTGCTAGCTCCAAATCTTGACATTTTATCCTTTGTTGAGTTATGCACCTACTAAGATCTTGATAATGAATCTGTCACTAATTAAACACAAGATCATTAGTAAACATAACTTCATGAGTTGATCATCATCAAAACTAGGGTGATAGGCCTTTGGGCTAACAGGATCCTCCATTGCATCTGTTTGATTGTTGAATTTTACATTTAAACCATCATGACAAGTTAACATTGTGAGGACCACCTCGTAGACCAGTTACATAACCCCCATCAGAGTCAATGTCTGTTCAGGATTACATTGCCATACTTAAGAACTTAACCCAACGTAGTGAAGTGAGAGAACACCATTCAGAGACTATAACTAGATTTGTTTGGAGTTTATGATCTAAAATAAGGCGTGATGTAATTACTGGCTCTTATGATTTAAACACCATTAAACAAACCTTAGAAGTTGCATGAAAGTTAGACTTGACTTTCAAAACACTAGTCAATGCCAAGGCCAAGTTCTAAGTGTAAGGGATATGGACATTATGAATATCAGTGTTTCTTAGAGTGTCAACATGTTAGAATAATGTCTAGTAATGATGTTGATGACTCGAAGGTTATTGAAAATATCCACGTTACCCCTAAGACTGTTAGTATAATTGAGGACATAGCAATTGATTTCGACAAACTGATTATTAATGAAACCTACATGTCTTCTGATAGTGTCAGTAATGACGTGAATGTGAAATTTGAGCCTAATACCACCATTGTACCTAGTAAGCCAGTCGAGTTTCCTCATGCTGAATATAGTTTTATGATTATTCCTATCGATTCATTTTTTAGGAAGTCACCTGAATTTCTTGTCAAGATCCAACAGATGATTTCTAGTACTTCATCTTTTCTTAGTTGTTTAGAGTTTGTGTCTGAGTCTAATGTACTTCCATCTGCGGGGTTAGATGTGTGTCCTCCTAGACATGTCATATCTCTCATTCTTCCATCGTTAAGAGTTATGCCTAGAATACTTATTTGTATTGCATTTACCTATTGCACAATTGATGATATGACTAGGTCGATAGCAATTTGTAATGACGCCTATAAGTTTGCTGCAAACACATATAGTATTTTATAGGAATTTGCAGTTGATAATAAGGCAATGGTTACAAGTCACCCTTAGGCCGTGAAGAAGTTGAACGTTTGGCGTACAGATTTTGATAGGATTCTGAAGAAATGTGCTTCCATTGCTTACGAGTTGCATGCCCCATGGGATTCTGGTATCAGCTCCGTTTTCAGTAGGGATGATGAGCCTCCTTTTACTATTTGTACCTTGATCAAGCATCCATCTTCCACAGTCGACCCATTACGGAGACCAGCTCCATCTCCACCACCATGGTCTCGACGTGGTATACCAGTGTTGCTTTCACGACCACCGTCTTGGCCCGACTGAAATGCATTGTGAGAGGAGTCTCACTCGACGGGGTCGAGCTTCTCCCACCCCGGGGGAAATGATGAGGACATCACGCCAATTGCCACTTGCTTTATGTTATAGTCTATTTTGAGTGTAGTTGTTTTCTTTATTGTATTTTTTAGTACCACATCAGTTATATATGAGAATCCAAGTTTTGTAAGGCATATAAAATAAGCCCCAGACTTCTTTATTTTGCAGACAATGAATAATTAAAACTTTTTCAGTTAAATTCTCTTGAGAGTGCTCTTAAATTTTAGGTGCGAAGCCCATGATGTAAGAGGTGTAAAGCCCGCGTAAAGGGTGCGAAGCTCAAAGTTATCTGATTTTTTCTTTAACCCTAATCTCTCTTTTCATTTTATTTCTTGTAAACCCTAGTTTTTCTTTTTTATTTGTATTTGAAGGTGATTACGATTCTGTATTACATCACTCTGACAGTCACTGTACTCATATTCTGCGAATAAAGCTCTAAAATTTATGTATGAGTGTCTATCTATATAACATTTGTATCAATATCGTCCTGGTACAGTGATAAGTAACGTTTGCTTGCAAATGGGGGAAAAAAAGTTTCTTATGGAAAACATAAATTGGGTGTAATTCTAATCTTCCGCATTAAGCTTGGGAATTTTTGGACCTATGTGTTACATGAACATTTCTCCACAGGTCAAAATTTGGAGATCGTTGCTAAAATATCACAATTTATTTATTTATTGTTTTTGAGTAACCAGTAGGTGAAAAGCCATCCACATTTCATTAATAAGCAGTAAATGAAACAAAAGTATCACTGTGGATAAGAAATCATCCCAACAGAAAGGTACAAGAAAATACAATAAAAGTATTCTAGGAACAAGACGGACAACCGAAAAACTCCAAGAAAAGGCCCACCCACATCCTCCCCTTGGCAGCAGCAACACCTGACCATAGAGAAATTAGATTAGGAATCTTAAGAGTAAGCTGTGGAAAAGCTCTCCCCCACCGTCTGAAATATCTATGATTTCTGTCCAACCAAATGCATCACAGTGGGGCAGACAAGGCAAGGTCCCAATACTTCCTGTCTTGTAGACAGGGGGGAGAGATGGAAAAAATGCGACACATGATATCCCATACCGCACGACGATAGGTGCAAGTGAAAATAGGTGGTCAGTAGTCTCGATTACCACATTGCAGTACACACAATGATTAAGCGTGTTTGGATGTAAGGAATCGGAGTGAAGTGAGGAAGTGGGGAAGTATAATTGCTCATTTCCCTATCTATCCAAACACCGGAAAAAGAAAATAAGAAAACCCCATTTTCTCTTTTTCATCTCTCTTTTACACAACCATTTTCTCACTTCCAGAGTGTTACAGTTAATTTTGTGGTCATGTAAATCCCATTTATAATAAGTTATAACATAAAACAGTTAATTTTTTGGTCATGTAAATCTCACTTGCATTCTAATTACAATCTATTTTTTATTTTTCTTAATTAATTTTATTTTAATATTATTTTGCGGTCAACTTTGTGGTCAACTTTTCCATTTTCACTTTTCATTACCATCCAAACACCGGAAACGACAAAACATTTTCCAAACCACACTTCCCAACAACCATCCAAACACCAGAAAATTTACTACTCATTTCCTTTTTTCCTAAAGGAAATAAATCTTACTTCCTACTTCCTCACTTCACACCAATTCCTTAAATCCAAACAGACCCTAGGAAGTTACCCTGAACTAGATTTTCCTTCGTGAGAGTGACATAATTCGCAACTAACCAAAAGAAGGCCGGCCCAGAACTTAGCGGGGGCAAGGGTGCCCCAAAAAAACCTTACTATTTGGGAAGATACACCCACCATTATTAAGTGCATGATGGGCAGAGGAAACAAAGAAAGATCTCAAGCTATCTCATCTCCACCCTCTGGAACCAGGCCCGTCTGAGATTTCTATGCCGGAACTCAACAACACATCCATGAGTGCTAGTCGGTCCTGCCGTAAAGTGGGAGTATGTGGCATTAGTAGTCTAGATTTCCGATGACCCCTACACCAGTAATCTACGACCACCGCATGCTTGTTCGCAGCTATCTCTTACAAACTAGAGCACCATGCGTCCTTCCAGAACCTTGTGCCCTTTTGCCATTCCCAATGGTGCATATAGTACAATCTCGTACAAAATTTCTCATTGGTGGGCCCACCTCCGGTTAAAGCAGTGAGGTGACACTATTGGTGGGCCCTTTTCACAGCACTGGATTGCAAAGTACCCGACAACCAGCAAGAAGACATCAATCAAACTTTGAGAATGAAGAGTGCCAGCATGCGGTCTCCCTTTAAACAGCATTAAGAAAAAGATGGCCATTCCTTGTCCCCAAATTGTTTTAGCTGGGAGCATGGTTTTGTCCTATTCATAAACTTTGTGCCATCTCCCATGGTTTTTGGGGCCGTTTGTTTCGCGTAAAACTCCGTAATTCGTAAATGACTTACTACCCAGTTACAACTACGGCGTTTGTTTGGACCGTAATTCGTAAAAGACTTACGTAACTCAACTAACACTCACTTGCAATCCAGTTACCACTCACTTACAGCCCAGTTACAGTTAATTTTGTGGTCATACAAATTTGTAATATTTTTTTATATTAATATTAAAAATTTTTAATATTTAACTTTTTAATATTTATTTGTAGTATTAAAACTTTTAAAATCATCAAATAGTTAATTTTGTGGTCAACTTTTTCACTTACGACTTATACATTACGACAACCAAACACCGTAAAGTACAATACACTTTCCCACTTTACAATTTTATATTACCAACCAAACACCGTAAAATTTACATACATATAACTCATTTACAATTGTAAAAGACTTCACCAATTACAACTACGAATTACAGCCAGTTACGACAACCAAACAGACTCGTAGTCAACCGGTGAAAGAAAGGTTCTACCCTGGCAAACCCACTCCAGAAGTAGGACTGGGATCTGACATTCAACAGTCCGCCAAAATGGGCCTTTTCCGTTTCCTATAGTTTTTTTTAATGAAAGATTGCCATTTGATCTTGTTAGGATTATGACTGGAATATGTCGTGAAGATAGACGAAACTTCAAAGATCAAAAAATGGACGTGCATCAAGGAGCTGTGCACAATATTAATTGACTTATACATTGATATAGTCGACTAGTGGTAGCCATCAAAGAGTTGGATTCTCGGATTTTGTCAGAATAGTCGATTAATACATGTTATTAGTCGACTTATACTAGGACCTAGTCGACTAATGTTGAGTCTGACTGTTTTTTTTCTGCATCTGTTTCCAATTTTGAGTTGAATTCGAGTTTCCTTTTCTCTGAGGCAGTGATCATTCATATTAATGAAGTTTGTATAGGATTAGGAGAGTTTTATGCTTTATAAATAAACTCTTGGGGTTGGCCTTCAATATATTCAATGAATTAACAATTCTTAAAAGGTGTAATTCATCAAAGAGAGAGATTCGTGTTAGAAGCTCTAGCCACAAGGGTTCGCTGTTCTAGACGGCCATCAAAGGGCTTGTAATCTTTTTAACGAGAGAGTTTAATAAAGTTTCTCCTCTTCTCCCGTGAACGTATGCACGGTCTGTTTGATCGGTGGAACCACATTAAATTGTGTGTTGACTTTCTATATTTTAGAATATCTTCTTCCTTCTCTTTTTCTTCTCGTTATTTGTCGATTTTATGTTGATTCCGCTGTGCCGCCCCATCGATCGGTCGTAGGGCATAACAATTGGTATCAGAGCAACATTAACATGAATATGTCTGTAATCAAGTTCAATATTTAGAAGTTCGATGGTGTCATCAATTTCAACAATTGGCAGATTAGGATGAACGCCATTTTGACCCAGAGCGAGTTGAAGAAAGCACTACTCGGGAGGGAGAAAAACCTCAAGACATGAAGGAAGAAACTTAGCAGGAAGTGGATAAGAAAGCCTTGACGGATATTCAACTTTGTTTGATGGACAAAGTGTTGGATGAGTTTTCTACGAAGAAAACAACGTCCTTATTGTGGAAGCGACTTCAGGGCCACTATCTACAGAAGTCGTTGGCGAATCGGTCGATTCTTAAGCTGCGTCTCTTTCGTCTCCACATGCATGAAGGACACCTATCAAGTCTCACATTATAGATTTTTCTCTATTATCAATGATTTAAATGAGATAAAGGATAAGATAGAAGATGAGAATCAAACACTTCTATTATTGTGTTCTTTACTTTTTCATATAAGAGCTTTATGGAAGCTATCATTTATGGAGGCAAATCAACTATCAAGGTCAATGAGATCAAGGAGCATCTGCTCAATAAGGACAAAATTGACAACCATTTGACGGGTGAGTCTCATCGTGATGATTCCAGGCAAGTTCACTTTTCAAAGCAGAAGAGTAATAATTAAAGTTACATGGGTTACTCAAAATACAAGAATTTGGTATGCAACTGGTGTCACAAGAAGGGGCACATTAGAACTGATTATTGACTCGAAAGAAGAAATAACCAGATGCTAATGTCACTGAATTGGCAGGAGGGGTTGAAGAACAGTATGACTTCTATCTGTTACAAACAGATTGGTCAATAATAAAGATAGATGAATAACTGACTCTATATATTCACAACATATCAGTTTCAATAGGAAGATGTTCCACTTCGGTTCAAGGAGGAGAAGTCTTCATGGCGAATTCTACTACGAGTAAGATGATTGGCATAGGAACACTCCATTTTCAGTCACATGATGGATGCATCACTACTCTTCAAGGTGTTCGTCATGTTCCTGAATCAAGATACAATCTCATCTCTCTTGTAACCCTATATGAAAAAAGATTCAATTTCAGTTCTGAAGGTGATCTTATAGAAGTTTTCTAAGATGTATAGAAGTTTTCTAAGATGCCCATGTGAAGTTTCAGGCTGAACGTGTCGGTGATGTTTGCATGTTACAAAATTCAGAGGTTATAGTTGGTAGATTGCAGTTATCCTCAGCTTCAAGATCGGAGGTTGTAGAACAATCAGAGACTACGATATTTTCGAGCTCGGATATTCAGTTTTACCCCAAAGGTAGATTGCGACTAGGCAGCGCTGATGCACAACAAGAAAGTCTCAATCGTTACTCCTATGGTGGAGCAAATTCTCAGAAATCCTACGTAGATCAAGGAGATCATTGGGTGATCAAGTTCAAGTCAAGCCTGAACTTGTTCGACCTAATTAAGTTGTGAACCCCATGAAAGGGTTATGAAAAAGAGAGAGAGTGAGATGAAGATGAAGTCAAGATTTGTTCAATTATGCATTGATGTGAGGCATATAGAGCATAGTGGTTATTCCCGAACTTGAACGAATTCAAGTTAATCGGGAGATTGTTAGGATTATGTAACACCCCGATCCCATGTATACGGGAACGCTACGACGATGTACATACGCAGAGCTTAAATATCCTCACGTACGTACGCTAAGCCTAATTATATGAAATAAACACAATATACACAATAACTCAAACATAAATAGGTACAGGACTGCCTACAAAAGGGGTCAGTAATCATAATAGATATGAAAACAAGGATAAATATGGAAATAGATACAAATAATAAAGATACCTATGAGTAGTATATGTGACAGGTCTACTATGTGTATCCCATGAAATATCTGATACTGTGATATCTCAGATCTCCAACCTGGGCACGCAAACCCAGGATCGTCAGAAAGCGACCTAGTGAGTGGTAAAATAAAGGGAGCAATAATATATACTATAATAGTAGTACAATCACGATATTATATAATACCTATTTAATTACCAGTGATACAATATACTTATAATAACAATCAGTGTATATATATAAGAGTTGTTGTAGCACTGTAACATTATCAATGCCTGACATGTCAACGGTGTCACCTCTATGATACTATCCAATTATATAACATGAATATCTTTTAATATTATCGGGAAGAACCTGATATATATATATATATATATATATATATATATATATATATATATATAACCTAATTATTTAACATTGTGTTATTATAATTAATATGAGTAATTGCTTAAAACAGAGTACAGAGAATACGAAAAGTATATGTGATTGGTTTTAACTCTGAATTTTTAAGATTTAACCGCTGTAGCAAGAGCTAAACGGGTCGAATCTCAGAAAGAGATGCGATGGAAACTTTTCGGTAATATTGTCTTCTTATTATCTTCTCTATTTAAAGAACGTGGAAAAGAGGGGATGGATTGTATGTGAAAAAAGAATCAAACTAAAAGAAAAGTTCACAGCTTACTAATAATCAACCACCATACATGCTAATACTAGATAGATAATTACTTTACTTCAAATTCTAAATATGATATTCTACCATAAAACCAAGCAAGATACATAGGATAGAAACTAGGTTAGATTTGAAATAACACCATCCAAGTTTTAACGTTACAATATCAAGGTTGTCAATCAAGTATAAAGTAAGAAAAAATAATTAGAAAGTATTTTGCAAATCTTAACCCTATTTGAAATAACACTAATCAACGTTTAACATTATAATATCAAGATTTTCATCAAGCATAGATTAAGAAAAACAGTTAAAAAGTATTAGCAAATATTTGACCTACTTGCTTATCCTAATGAGTCTTCAAGAATAAAATTTAGAGTAGGCATGCATATGATCTAATCTGGTTATCTACTAGACATTAGATGTGATGGTGGTGATGTCTTAGCAAGCTAAGAGAAAAATCTAACTACTCATGGTAAACATGACAAGCAAAAAAAAGTAAAAAATAAAAAATAAGAAAAAGCAAAAATAAAGTAAATAACAAAAGAGATATGAAAAGAACGAAAGCACTTTGTATTAATCTGTCACCTCGAATTACAATGGCTTCTCCTTCTCACAAATCTTGAATTAAAAGTAGAAGTAGAATCTAAAAATTACAAAAGAAATTTGAAAGAGAAACTAAAGAAAACTCCTAAATTATGATCTCTGATGTGGAGATGCTTGATAATGAGAGATTTTAGCTCTTTAAATAGGTCTCAATTCTAATCGCAATAGGATACAAATTAGAAGGTTTTCTAATTCAATAGGGAATTCAATCCTGCAGCAAGTCAGCGTGTTGTTTGCTGAATATGAATTATCAGACGGCTGAATTTAACAGAGTGATAAACAGAAGACTTGTAGTCCTTCAAGTCTTCTTTTTGTAGCATCTTGAATCATCAGATTTGAATATCTATAGCAAAAGGTATGATCTGAATACTAAAACGTTTATAGTCTGAATCCGAGTCTGAATTGATTTTGAACTCTATTTAATTTGAATTATTCTCCTTATTGCTTGTAGAATTAGCTTTCTCCCTTTCATCTTCTAGGACTTTATCTTCTAAATTTGAACTTAAATTTAGGAGATTAAGATTAATACTTTCCTCCTTTGGATTCAATTTAATTTAAAATCCAACTTTAGATAGGATTAGGGATAGAATGAAACTTCTTGTATCTTTATCCTCTCATTTAAATAACTGCACACCATAATCAAAAAAAGGGTTAATAACATTAATTAATAAAGGAATGATCAAAAAAATATGTATAAAAGTGATGATAAAAATATAATTTTGGAGTACAATCAATGAGTTATACCTTTTATATATTATTATCAATATACATGTTATAATATAGTATTGAGTGCTCCTAATTACATCAGTGTACATAAGTAACATGTAACAAGTTTGATTATTTTATATTTCTTATTTAATCTAATAATAAAAGTAGAATAATGGTATCGTGATGAATATGAACATGGAGATATGGAACATGCAGAATAACCATACTACAATGATATGATTATATAGTAATAATATCTACATGGTATACGTAAAACAGAGTATATGAAATGTAGAGTATATGTGCACATGATTAGTGTATCATCACATGAAGTATAACAAATATCAGGAAGTGTAACAAGGTATACAAATGATATGAGAATGAATAAAATATCAGAAATGATAATAAGTACAATTGAACAGTAACATACATGTATCAGACAAGTCATGTAATTTATACAATAATAGCAATCAGTATCGCCTGGTATTTTAATCTATCTCTTCCAGTGTCCAATACCACTGCCAGTTCATATCGGAGCCCGTAATACGGACGATCCCATCCGAGTATGGCATACGAATACCATTATTCGAACGAGAGAGTAACCAAATAACAAGCGTTCTCGATGTCACTATTGTTTATTCTATTTTATTATGTTAATAGGAAACCCAAAGGTCAAGTAGCTCTGGTCGGGTGAGTATATCCCGTACATACCCGGGACCACGGCCTTAAACAAACCCCTGGCTGCTGAGCCCAGGGCTACCCGCTTGGGCATGAGCAAAAAACAAGAAGCTCAATGAGCTATATACAATACAAACGGTAGTCAGTACTACCACGTCCCCTGCATTGGGACTAACAATGGATCCAAACATCTACCCGAAAAGACCTAGTCAACCGTCAAATTTTTCTCATCCCCATATTATATTTATTATAATTAAACTACATAGTATATCAATAACTGGAACAATGCATGGTACATATAATACGATAATAGGACATGAACTCTATTGGTAGCATGAAACAAGATAATGGGAAATAGGAAACAAGAGATGTGGGATTCTAGAGGTGGCCCCCGTGGCTTTGATTCACATGGCACTAAGTTCCACACATCGCATATCAACAACTCACATGTCCAGTAACAAGAGTACCACATCAGGATTATAGGATATAGTCATGTAACAGAAATACAGGAATATCCATGTAACAAGAACAGTAATCCATTGCAACAAGAATACAAAAACAATCAAAGCATATACATAGATGAATCCATGCGACAAGTACATGTAATAACAGTGTAGAGTACCCGTGTAACAGTGATACAAGTATCAGAAGTACAGTGTAACACCTCGTTCCCAGAATACGTACTTAGTTGCGTATTCTGATTTTTTAATCATATTTTTCACTTTACTTCCTATATTTGTTTTGTTTTATGAAATATTTATGTGATCGTTTTGCTTTAGATCTGAATTCGTGGAATCGGAGTCAGCCCTAGTCTGAACCGGGGCCTGATCCTAGAGTATTGCTTGATTTAGTTTTTTTGTTATTCAAATTTGAAAGATTTTAGTTTCAAACATTATTTTCTAATATTTTAGATTTTCTATGATTTTCTGAAATTTTTCTAGATTAAATTTTAAATCTTCAAAACCGGTGTCGACCAGTGCTGCTGATCGATTCTCAAGAGTTTTAATTTATAAACGGAGTTAAATTTCTAAAAATTGCTTTCACATTATCTCTTAAAATTATATTTTCTATCTAAATACATTTTTGGATTTTTTTCTGAATTTATCGAAATAGCACTGGATTTGGTGTCGACCGCTATCTCCGGAAGATTCTAGAATTTTTATTTAAAAAATGGGATTTTATTTTTAAAAATTGATTACATATTATCCCTCAGGATGATCTTTTCTATCTCCAAAATTTTTGGAGATTTTTCAGAATTTATCAAAATCCGGCCGAACCGATGGAGACTAGTAACGATAGTTGATTTCAGGAATTTTATTTTGGAAACGGGATTGAATTTCTTAAATCTGATTTTATCAAGCATCTTAAAATAATATTTATTATTTTTGAAAAATTTTAAAATCTTTCTGAGTTACTTTATTTTTCGGGCTTTTCCGAAGTTTCGGTGTTTTCCCATATATCAGAATTTTATCCAGTTATTTTTCTTTTCTCTTTTATCATTTTCTCTCTCCTCCCCAGATGCGAGGCTCAAAACTAGACGCAGGTCTGATTTTTAATGCAGAGATTCACTTTCTCTCTTTGCATTTAATTCCTTTCAGATCAACTCCCATCAATCATGATGATTTTCTCTCTCCTTTATCAAACACGACGCTAGCGTTTTTCTCAGACGCGGAGCCCAACTCCACGTCTGGCTCAGTTTGGGCTAGACACGAGTCTCATTTGAATGAGATGCGGATCTCATTTAAGTTCATGACTTGTAATAATTTCCATCTCATTATATATATATATATATATATATATATATATATATATATATATATATATATATATATATATATATATATATATATATATATATATATATATATATATATATATATATATATATATATATATAGACACACGCGCTACCTTTTTCTCTCTCTTCCTTTTTTACTTCACCTTTTTTTTCTTCTTTCTCATCACCAACGGCAGCAGCAGCCAAAAACCAGCAGCCGTGCCTCCCCGTTGGCTGCGTTTTTAGGCCACCACCACCACCAACTCCTCCACCATCCTCCCCCCATCTTCTTCTCCATTCTAGCAACAACACCACCACCACCGCCTTCTTCTTCTTCTTTTTTCACCAAGAATCCCACTTTCACCATAATCTTTACCACCATTTCTGTTGGCCCAAAGGCCTATCACCCTAGTTTTGATGATGATCAACTCATGAAGTTATGATTACTAATGATCTTGTGTTTAATTAGTGACAGATTTATTATCAAGATCTTAGTAGGTGCATAGCTCAACAAAGGATAAAATGTCAAGATTTGGAGCTAGCACGGTGTGATCCAAGGAGCTTTGGATCAAGCTTGGACCAAGTCAAGAAGATGAGAATCCTTCAAGTGAAGACTTCAAGAAGATGAAGACTTGTGTCTAGGTATAAGATTTTGTTTTTGTTTTAGTTAAAATTGTAAAGGATAGATAGTTGGTGGATGCTCAAGTAGATATCACACACACACTCTTGAATTTGTTGTCTTTTCATAAAAGAATTTTCAGATTTAGAAAAGACTTTCATTTTGGAAAAACATAGTTTTTGGTTCTTGGTATTCAAAGTTATATATTTCAACCAAAACCTTATTTAGAGCTTATTGTCAAAAACATAGATATTTCATTATGATTGTGTAGTGGATCATATCCATACACACTATGCTTTAAAAGTATATCTTGTTTTTGTATTTGATGAAGATTTGGAAAAACATGTTTTGGAAAATATTGTTTTGGAAATACAGTTTTTATCATGAGCCAAATATTTCCAAGTTACAAAAATAGTCCAATCTTTTATAACATGCCTTGATTTTGTGCAAGCATGTTTGTATATCAAAGTATATTGGTTAAACTATTTTTGTAGATTTTTAAGTATTTTATGGGATTTTATTTGAGCCAAAAAGACTAACTCTTTAATCCCAGAAAACTGTTTCAGGCTTCGGATAAGTCGACTAATAGCCTTTATAAGTCGACTAATCCTGGAGTCGGCCGACCGGACCGGTCGACCGACGTGCACAAACGTGCACGCGTTTGTGTACTGGAGGACGGCCGACCGTGCCGGTCGACCGCTCCAGAGAGCAGAGCTCTCTGGAAAGTTCGGCCGACTGCACGGGTCGACCGACAGAGAGTTAGACTCTCAGCTCTAGTGGGTCGGTCGACCCAGGCGGTCGACCGTGGCTCCAACGGTCAGAAATCCGACCGTTGGCGGTCGACCGCACCGGTCGACTGGCAGTTCTGACAAAGCCCCAACGGCTAGTTTTTGACAGCCTATATATTTGGGGGTTTGTGGACTGTTTTGCCACAAGATTTTGGAGACTCTTAGAGCCAGTTTTTCCCATTCATTCTAGAGGTTTTTCTCCACAAAATTAGAGCCAATACTTCCAATTAAAAGGAGAGTTTATCAAGAGTTTAAAAGAGATTTTCTTGAGTTTTCACCAAAGATTCTTTCCTTGCTTTTCTCACACAAACACTTGAACATCCATTGATTATTCAATCCTTAGGAGTGTTGTAGTGAGAGCTTTCATTGGTGATCAAAGTGTTTAGATCACCAAGATTTCATTCTTGTACTTTGAGGAGACGGGCAAGTGTGCTCGTGGTGGTTTAGAGTTCTTGTGTGAACTCGGTGGTTTGAGGTGCGGCCTCGACGAGCTAGTGAGCTTGCGGTGTGTAAGGGACTAGAGAGTCCGAGGGCTTGTAGGTGTTGCGGCACCGAGGAGAGATCCATTGGGATCTTGCATAGTGGAAATCCTTCGTGTGTCGAAGGCGGGGATGTAGAGCAAGTGTGCTCGAACCTCAAAACATACCCTTGTGTTTGCGATTGCTCTCTCTCTCTCTCTCTTTGTCTCTTTTATATCTTGCATGCTTTATTGTCTATCTTTATATGCTTGATATATTCCCTGTGCTCATATTGTATACTTGCTTGGGTTTATTTGCTAACACTTGTATTCAACCAAGAGAGCCAATGTGGCACCTCAACCCATTCAAGGGGAATCTAGAGGAGTTTGTCCAGAGCCATTCACGGGGAATTCGGCAACACTCTTGTGTTATACATAGTGTTTAGTGTAAAAGTTTTAATTAGGTCATATTTGCTTTTAGCTTCTGCATTATTTGCATCATTGGGCATTAAGTGACCATTAGATTAGCCATCACCTATTCACCCCCCCTCTAGGTGAACCTTCAATTTCCACCACCACCTACACCACCTCGGCCACCAACAACCACGCCATCTTCGTCTCCTCGGAATACTCTTTGCAATGAGCCATTCGTCGCTCTCCGAATCCCTGTTTCAACAACTCCAAATTCTAAATTTAACTAGAGTTGCACTCCCATTTTGCCTTGGGTTTGGGCTGGCCGCCGCACCTGCAGCCGCCGGCCATCCTCCCCCATTTCCCCTCTTTCTTTCTTTCTTTCCCTCTTTCCTTTCCTTCTTCCTTTCTTACTTCCTTCTATGTTCTCTTCTATTCCATTCTCTCTCACTGTTACTATCTCTCTTACCTTCTAGGGCTGCCAATGGGTCGGATACTGCATGATTCATTGGTGCTTGCTGCCATTTGTTTTCATGGCCTCTCTTCAACTTCTTTGGCAAAGGTGATTCTTTCTCTATCTCACTCTCTTTCTCTCTTTCTATTTTCTCTCTCTTTCCCTGTACGCTCCCTCCCTTCCTCCCTTTCCCTCTCTTTTCTCCTGTCCTGCACTTTCTCACTCTATCATCTCCCTGGCTCTCTTTCTCTTGAGTTTAATTGCTAGACGTGGTGCACACCCCTGCGTCCAAGCAATTCCTTAATGCGTTCTTCACGTTCTTGATATCTGTATAACACTTTACTCGCGTTCTTTTATCAACGCGACGCGGAGCTCATGTCCGCGTTCTTCTCATGTCCTGGCTTAAACACGGGTTTCGATTCTCGCGTTTGTAGCATCTCTACGCAACGTGACTCCCGCGTCTGCGACCCCCGGTCTTCATTCTCTCTCCTTCTGGTTCCACTCTCTCCTCCTCTATATAATATAATATTTATTATATTTGAACGCATATTCACGTTGGTTACCAGAATTCTGGAGATCGGGGATTTCACGGCGTTTTCTGAAGATTTAGGCGAGTGTCCTCGCCTTATTTTGAGTTTTCCCGCTTCGTTAGGTCGGCATGTATTGTATTATATATTGTACATGTATTCGTATTTCTGTATTAGGTTGTGGCCTTGTATTTGTATTTATATAGTGGCTGAGTGCCCTGTATTGTACATGTATATACCTGTGGCGAATGCTTGTAAAAATTTAGACAATATTCCTTATGTGTGCTGTTTGGAACTAACACCTTTTGCAGGTACTCTTGCCTTTGGGCCCAATCTCCGGGTTCAACCTCTCTGAGGTTTTAAAAGTTCATTAAACTTTCTATATGCTACACCTGGTAGGCGGACCTCGCGTTAACACTTTATCGCTAACTTTGTTTGAGCGTGGTTACTTCGTGAGCGTGGCTTCACCGTGAGCGGTAGTAGGCGTTCATACGCGTGCTGCGACACGTGTGTCTACCTACGCCGCAAGCGGTAACCACGCCGAGCGTGATAGCATTTAGCGTTGTACATTAGCTTTGTTGGCCCAAAGGCCATTATCCCGGTTATTTTGATGATAGCAAAACATATTTAGTTATGTATTTAATATTCTTGATTTTAAAGTATTTCAGGTTCAAGAAACAGATTTTGACAACTCCGCTAAAAGACTCACAAATTTGGAGTTTGCCCAACATTTGCATTCCCAAGCTAAAGCACATAGGAAGCTTCGGAATTTGCGTTGAAGAAAAGTTCAAGAAGAAGATCAAGACTTGCTTAAGAATCCAAGTTTTGTACTTTGTTTATTTTCATTTTAGAATATTTTGTCAAAACTAAATAGTAGAAGTAGAGATATGGGATATCACACACACACATTTTCTAGAGTGGTTTATGGCTTCAAAATAATTTCTATTTCTATTTCCAAACTCAGTTTTAGTTGAACATATCTATTTTGGAAATACGTTTTTAGAGAGACTAGTTTTTGGGAAAAACATTTCATTGAAAATCAAGTTTTTTATCAAAAGAATTTTTACCAAGTATTTTACCTTGATAGTAGTATGACACATGCTCATACTCTATGATTTTTCAAGACCAAAACATTTTATCCAAGACCCAAAACCAAAACCCAAAATTGCCCAGGTCTGTGAATTCTGATTTTTCAGAAATTCACAGTGCCCGGTCGACCGGCAGTCGACCGGCACTCGACCGACATGCACATTTGTGCATGTGCGTATCAGTCGACCGGAGGTCGACCGATACTCGACCGGCCCCCAACCTGCTGCTCTCTGGAAATGCCAGTCGACCGACCCGGTCGACCGGTGAGCCCCAACGGTCGGATTTTTGACCGTTGGCGGTCGACCGACCCGGTCGACCGGTAGTCTGTCAAAAAGTCTGACAGACTCAACAGCTATTTTTTCTGACTTTTTGACTTTTGGGATTTGTCTCCAACGAATCTCTTGAGCAGTTTTTGACCCCTATAAATAGGTGGTCACTTCATATGATATGACTAATGATTTTAGAGCTATCAAGTGCAATTTTACAAAAGTTTCAAAGATTTCCAAAGTTTTCAAAAGAAAAGATTTTTCTCTCCAAAGCCTAAATTTCCATCACCTTTCTTGGAGCCTATTCCTCTACTTCTCTCTAGTTTTGCACTACACAATCCCATACTCTAAGTCTATTATTTGGTTCTAGGATTGTGCTTAGTGAGCTCTTTTGTAAAGTGGTCAAGTGTGATCACTTCCATTGTAATTGAGTGAAGTTGTAGAGGCATCGGCCTCAAGGCGAGCTAGTGTGCTCAAGGTGGTGAAGTGTCATCACGGGAGACGGACAAGTGTTGTCCTTGTATTGTTGATCCGGTGGGATCCTCAATAGTGGAAATCCTTCAAGTGTGAAGGCGGGGACGTAGAGCGTGGCTCGAACCTCGGAAACATATCGGCGTGTTTGCGTTTGCTCAAATTTCTCTAACTCTATCTCTTTTATTACTTGCAATTTTACATTGTCTTTTACTTGCAAGAAATATTGTATTGTGATAATTGTTTAGAGTTAATTTTTTAAAATTCCGCATAATTGCCATTATCATATAGCCATCACCTATTCACCCCCCCTCTAGGTGATTTCAATTGGTATCAGAGCCTAACCCTACAACTTAGGTCTAACAACCTTAGGGAGATCCATATATTTGGCTATATTCATTTGTTGTATTTTATTTTGTGCATCTTATATATTGTGCATTCATGGCATCCATGGACTTTTCTAGCATAAAATCCCCTCCTAAATTTGATGGCTTGAACTTTCCTATTTGGAAAGTCAAGATGAACTTGTTTTTGAAATCCTTAGGTGTTAGGGTAGCTAGGGCCATTACCAAAGACTTCATTGAACCAACTAGTGATGAGAGCACATGGTCCGAGGATATCACCAAAGACTATGAAGCAAATGCTAGGGCACAATATGCATTAACACAAGCACTTAATGAAGATGACCTTGCACGCATCATTAATTGTAAATCGGCATATGAAGTTTGGAACATGCTTATTGTGACTCATGAGGGAACGTCACAAGTCAAGAGAGCAAAAGTTGACTTGTTACGTTCTCAATATGAGAATTTTTACATGATTGATAATGAGAGCATTGATGACATGCTCACTCGCTTTACAAAAATAACAAATGCTCTTTCTTCCTTAGGCGACAAGATTGACAACGATCAAAAGATAAGGAAGGTGATTCGAGCTCTTCCCAAAGCTTGGGAAGTCAAGGCGACAACCCTCAAAGAGTTAAATGACAAAGAGGAGATGGACTTCTCCGGCTTCATCGGCAATCTCAAAACACATGAGATGGAGATGAAGGTACGAGAAGAAAGGGAGGCACCAAAGAAGAAATCAATAGCCTTCAAAGCCGCTCCAACCATTCAAGACGAGGATGATTCATCGGACGAGTGCGATGAAGACTTCGCCATGCTCATCCGGAAGGTGGGCAAGATGTTCTACAAGAAGGGAAGACAAAGCAATTTCCGGCGAGGGAAACCTCAAGGGAGATTTGAAAGAAAAAGAGAGGAGCCCGGTCCTTGCTTTCATTGCAAGAAGATCGGTCACCTCATTGCCGATTGCCCCGCTCTACAAGCGACCACATCCAAGAACGGGCAAAGAAAGAAGAAGGCCATGGTGGCTACTTGGGATGACACGGAGTCGGAATCCGAAGAGGAAGTCGACGCCGCGCACATGTGTTTCATGGCACATGGGGAGGATGCACCAAAGGTAACTCTAGAAAACTCTTTAGATGAGGATGAGTTAACTATGGATGAACTTGCACAATTTTTTGAAGAATTGCAAAATAGGTATGAAATTTCCCAATCTCAAAATAAGAAATTAAAAAGAGAAAATGAAGCTTTAAAACATAAAGTTGAAATAGTTGTTAAAGAAAAGGATGTTTTATCTAGCTCTTTTGAAAAATTGAAAAATGATTTTGATAAATATAAACTTGCAAATAAGGGTAAAACCACCATAGTTTCAATAGATAAAAATGACTTTGTTGAGATCCAAAAGCGTGTTGATGCTTTGGACTCCACACTTAAAAATTGTGCATTTGATTTGAAAAAGATAGCTTCTAAATTTCCTAAGGGAACACCCCAAGGGAAACATGCACAACATGCACACACACATGCACGGAAACATGCTCACACTTACAAGCATGCATACATGTATGGAAATGGTAGAATTTATGTTTGCACTCATTGTGGCCGCAAAGGCCATTTAGAAAAATTTTGTTATGCTAAAAATAATGTTAAGAATAAATATGTTTGGGTTCGCCCCGGTACTAACCTTAAAGGACCCTCAAAGATTTGGGTACCAAAAGATCCTCCAAATGTAGGTGACACAGGTGGATCTACTTCCTCCAAGACTTAGTGGGAGTCGGTGCCCGGGTGGTAGATGCAACTAAGCTCAAAGTTCAAATCTAGCTTGCATCGCTATCGTGGAGGCACCTATTTTTGGAGACTACCCGTAAATTGGTAACATCTCCATTTAAGAATTTTTAATTTTGTATATACAATTGTTGTAGGATTGCTAGTTTAGTTTTATGCTTCATTGATACATGATTAGTATAAACTTGCAACTCTAACATGATTGTATATGCCATGTTCAATTTGAGTTCTTGTTGACATGTATACATATGTATAGAATTGTTAGTTTGCTTTTGTTCATTATTGATACATGCTTATATATAACTACCTTTCTATCATGTTGTGTACATGCCTTGTATTAATTTTCATATCTTGTACTGTTACGCCTTATGTCATACTTGTCCACATGTCCAATTTTTTTTCTATATAGTTTAGATTTTGTGACTATATACTTGTATACATATAGACCTATTTTCATAAATAAAATAAAACTTTTTGAAAATTTTCATAGTTGAGCAAATACCTTAAAGATGGCAATTGCGCACCTCAACTCATTCAAGAGGAATCAAGAGGATGAAGTTCAGAACCCGTCACTGGGTATTCGGCTTCAACATCTTTATATCTTTGTTTAAATATGTAAAATAAAATTAAATCATTTTGTGTGAAGTTTTGTTGATATGATCACTAAATGAAGATTTAAAAATAATTGTTGTTTCCTGAATATTATAATATAACATATTTTTATTTGTTATAATTTTTTTATTTATTTAAATTTTTTTGGTCAGAATCAGGTAGCAGAATTTTCAGACTTACCGGTCGACCGGTCCATCAATCCCAGTCGACCGATAGTCGTATTCTGGCGTATATTTGAACCTTTTCTTCACTGTTTCGGCTCTCTCTCACATTTCCTCTCACAGCGACCGCAGGAGCCCCTTTTCTCCAAAATTCCCATCTTCAAATCCGGTCAACTGATCTTGAATTCCTTCAAAACCATTTCAATCTTCTCATTTCTAACTCGGATCTTCAATCTCAAGCCGATCCGTCCGTCAGATTCTCAGAATTTCTGGATTTTCAAGCTAGGGTTTCAGTTTTTCTCAAAGGTAAAAATTTCGAATTTTTCACTTGTTCTTCCTTTCTAGCTTAGATATATCTCTTCTATTGTCTTCATATTAGGTTGATTAATCATCTAGATCGTGCCTTTACCTATAAAAACCCTAAAAATTTGATTTTTGTCATGGCTCCAAAAAGACATCGTTCTGAGAAGGGAAAGGGCATTGCCCAATCCTCATCTCAAGCCCCTAGGACTGATCCTGTGTTCCGTAACGATCTTGCCTCTGATCGTTACACACATTTAGCCCCTAGGAATACTATTTCGGGTAGATATGTGGCTATCCAAGACTTTGAACATTTAGATATCCCCCACATACTCCGTGCTAACAATCTTGTGGATTTTCTCTCCATCCGGGAGAAGGTTTACACCTCTTTGGTTCCCTATTTCTATGCCAATTTTGAATTTAGTGGGAACCGGATTATTTCCCGTGTGATGGGTAGGGACATAAACATTTCCCTAGGTCAATTTGCTAGAATTCTTCATCTTTCCACTGATGGAATAGATGTTTACTCTTATGACCTACATGATTTTCCTGAATATCCGGAGGGTGAGTCTTCACTCACCGCATCCACTCTCCTTCACCAGGATGACAATCCCGATCTAGTGAGGAATGAGATTGTGAGTCAGTATACCCTCCAATCTCAGGTCCTTGCTAAGATTGTCTTTCATAATATCGTGCCAAAATCCGGTGAATTTAGCCATGCTCGAGGTCCTGTTCCCTTGATTATCTATTGCCTCCTTAAAGGCATTAAGATAAATTTCCCTCGAGTGATCGCTTCTCACATGAGTGGTGATCAGATTCGTACTGCTGGTAGGAGTCTGCCTTACGGTATGCTCATTACCCATCTGCTTAGGGCTCTAGATTTTGATTTCTCTGGTCAAGCCCCTTCAAAACCCTCTTCAGATTTCAATGCTGCTGCCTTGAAGATGATGGAAGCTCAGTTGCGTCGACACGCAGCTGTGCAACCACCACCTGTTCCTGCAGCTGATCCAGCTCCAGCTCCACCTCCTGTTTTTCCTGCTCCTGAGTTTCAGGGTGCTTCTGCTTCTGAGGTCCGCTCGCAGATCGAGGCACATCAGGCCTGGGTCGGTGAGCAAGTCTCTGCACTTCGTGCAGATATGGCTGCTCGTGATGCTTCTCTTCGGGCAGATTTGGAGGCTCGTGCTGCGATGGATGCTGCTTTTCGGGCGGAGGTCCGAAACGACTTGTCATATATGGCTGAGTCCATGAGATTTGTGGATGTTCAGTTCCAATCTCTGTTCTCTAAATTGGACATAGTCGTTCCTGATGGGACTCCGGGTGCTCGTCGTCTCCTGCTGCTGGTCCTCCTTTCCCTCCCAGAGCTCGCGTCTCTATTCCACCTCCGCGCCCCAGAGTTGATGCCGTGGATACAGAGGAGGTAGTTTCCTCTTCTTCCTCAGATGATGGTGATGACCAGACGATGGCCGAGGGCTCAGATGATGGCGAGGAGGAGGATGACGAGGCGACTGAGTGATGCTGATGTGTGACCTCCCTTTATTGATGATGTCAAAAAGGGGGAGAGACATTTAGAGAGAGATATTTTGTGACACTTTGTTACTTTGTTATGTGTACTTGACTTATTTTTTTGTTGTTGTGTTGGACACCTTTTATTTTTGTGGACATGTATCTTGTGTGGTATGTATTTATGTCATGTTGAGACTCATTTCCTTTTATCTATGATATGACATGTGTGGTTGATATTTTCTATGGGCATGGATGTGTGATGTTTATTTTTATATGTGTGATGTTTATTTTTATCACTATGCCTGAGTATGATTTTCATATATGCATATGTTGAGGGGGAGCTTCATTTGAAGACTCCACCAAAATATCTTGTGATAACTACATATGTTTTGCCATCATCAAAAAGGGGGAGATTGTTGGCCCAAAGGCCATTATCCCGGTTATTTTGATGATAGCAAAACATATTTAGTTATGTATTTAATATTCTTGATTTTAAAGTATTTCAGGTTCAAGAAACAGATTTTGACAACTCCGCTAAAAGACTCACAAATTTGGAGTTTGCCCAACATTTGCATTCCCAAGCTAAAGCACATAGGAAGCTTCGGAATTTGCGTTGAAGAAAAGTTCAAGAAGAAGATCAAGACTTGCTTAAGAATCCAAGTTTTGTACTTTGTTTATTTTCATTTTAGAATATTTTGTCAAAACTAAATAGTAGAAGTAGAGATATGGGATATCACACACACACATTTTCTAGAGTGGTTTATGGCTTCAAAATAATTTCTATTTCTATTTCCAAACTCAGTTTTAGTTGAACATATCTATTTTGGAAATACGTTTTTTAGAGAGACTAGTTTTTTGGGAAAACATTTCATTGAAAATCAAGTTTTTTATCAAAAGATTTTTACCAAGTATTTTACCTTGATAGTAGTATGACACATGCTCATACTCTATGATTTTTCAAGACCAAAACATTTTATCCAAGACCCAAAACCAAAACCCAAAATTGCCCAGGTCTGTGAATTCTGATTTTTCAGAAATTCACAGTGCCCGGTCGACCGGCAGTCGACCGGCACTCGACCGACATGCACATTTGTGCATGTGCGTATCAGTCGACCGGAGGTCGACCGATACTCGACCGGCCCCCAACCTGCTGCTCTCTGGAAATGCCAGTCGACCGACCCGGTGACCGGTGAGCCCCACGGTCGGATTTTTGACCGTTGGCGGTCGACCGACCCGGTCGACCGTAGTCTGTCAAAAAGTCTGACAGACTCAACAGCTATTTTTTCTGACTTTTTGACTTTTGGGATTTGTCTCCAACGAATCTCTTGAGCAGTTTTGACCCCTATAAATAGGTGGTCACTTCATATGATATGACTAATGATTTTAGAGCTATCAAGTGCAATTTTACAAAAGTTTCAAAGATTTCCAAAGTTTTCAAAAGAAAAGATTTTTCTCTCCAAAGCCTAAATTTTCATCACCTTTCTTGGAGCCTATTCCTCTACTTCTCTCTAGTTTTGCACTACACAATCCCATACTCTAAGTCTATTATTTGGTTCTAGGATTGTGCTTAGTGAGCTCTTTTGTAAAGTGGTCAAGTGTGATCACTTCCATTGTAATTGAGTGAAGTTGTAGAGGCATCGGCCTCAAGGCGAGCTAGTGTGCTCAAGGTGGTGAAGTGTCATCACGGGAGACGGACAAGTGTTGTCCTTGTATTGTTGATCCGGTGGGATCCTCAATAGTGGAAATCCTTCAAGTGTGAAGGCGGGGACGTAGAGCGTGGCTCGAACCTCGGAAACATATCGGCGTGTTTGCGTTTGCTCAAATTTCTCTAACTCTATCTCTTTTATTACTTGCAATTTTACATTGTCTTTTACTTGCAAGAAATATTGTATTGTGATAATTGTTTAGAGTTAATTTTTTTAATTCCGCATAATTGCCATTATCATATAGCCATCACCTATTCACCCCCCCTCTAGGTGATTTCAAGCTTCGCTCCAGCTTGCCTAGCTCCTCTTGAATGTTTGCTTGCTCACTAAATTACCTGCCTGCCAGTTTATTTATTCTTCTATTAACGATTGTGAAGAGTTTGAAATCTTTCTTATACTGTTTTTATGTATCGCTTGACATGCTTTTACTTGACGTGCTATCATTCACCATGCTATCTTTTACTTAACATGTTACTACTTGCCACTGTTAATTGTAATGATATCACTTACCAATTGTCACCTATCATGTTAACACTTGACCTGTGATTATTACATTTACGGGAATCCTGTATCTGTTATCCTGTATTATAAACAGTGACCTGAATTTATAGTACTTATGTACTCCTGTGACTTCCTGAATTTGTCCTGCTCCTGTTATTCCCGTAAATATGATAATACTTAATAATAAACTATAAAAGGACAACTTACATTGGGTAAAGGGGAAACTGATGGGCTTCAAGTGGAGAAAATGTTTACATGGAAATGTTGTGCAACTCAATCTCCGGTTCGACCTGAGGGCCCCAGGTGATCGAGGGGAGAGCTGGCTCCCTCCTTCTTGATACCATCTTAAAAAGGCCATCCTATAAGACCCTCATATACGCCTTGCGGTAGGTTTCGTACACCAGCAACAGAACATAATAGGTTTCGTACCCTCCACCTCTTCTTCTAAAGTTGAAAAGATATATGTATGTTAAAGAAGAGTGTTGATTGTTTAGGCTCCACTTTGAGCCATTGTGCCATGAACCACACACGGTTGGAATTCATATTTCACAAGAAACATGCTCCTCATATGCATGCACACAAACCACGGCATACACATGCTTCTCATGCTCACACTCATGACACCATGTATACTCATGTGTACATATGTACACATTGTGGACGTAAGGGTCACCTTGCAAAATTTTGTTATGATAGACTAAATGATTCAAATTTTGCAAATAGACTTATTTGGATTAGGAAAAGTACTAACCTCCATGGATCCAATAAGGTATGGGTACCAAAATTCACCCCTATTTTATTTAATGTAGGTGTGGGCTCTCACATGATGTGAAAGTATTGGTGCCTTGATGGTGGATGCTTTTGTGCTTAATGGACTCTACTTTGGATGCATTACCTTCAAGGAAGTTTGGTGGGAGGACCACCATGATTTGGAGATCTAGAGATTAGCCCTAATGGTTTTGGTAACTATCTCTAACTCCTTATTAGTTTACATGCTTTCATATTATTAATTTTAGCATGTTTTAGTTTTTTTATGATTATTATACTAAATGCCATGATAA